>JAODPA010145495.1:0-15451 GCA_025585075.1 Nepenthes mirabilis
ATAGAGTTTTCCTTAATTTAAGAAATTAATAACTGGACCAAAGATTATTCGACAGACAATATATTCTGGCATACTTTAGTATATTATAGTAAAAGATCGTTATTTGAAAGAAAGTACCGCAATGTGATTTTGGTCATGTTTACAGGGATGATATGCAGATGGCCTATCTCCGAATCCTTGAATATGAGAAAAGGCATTTGATTATGTGAAGAAAAAATACAATTCGGGTTTTAATTGACCACTCATTCAGCTAGTAAGGCCTGCTAGCTTTAATTCCTAAAAAGAAAAATATTTTTTTAGTATTTTTAACAGATAAGAATAAGGAAGAATAAGAAGTATGTTTTGATGGCTAATGGTAAGAAATAAATAAGATAAGAAATTAGGAGGTTGTATTCATGTTCATGTTATTTCATCCTATATGATTTCTACCTCATACGACATGATTTTAAGATTATGTATATGTATATTCTTTGTTATGTACAGTGTCTTGGTGAGCATTTGGTTCACTTTTTACTATTTTACTAATTTTTCAGATGATTCGTATCAATTTTTGTCTAATGAGTAGGAGTAAAGATTATTCGAAAGGCATGGCACGGAAGGATGCAAAGCGTTCCCATGTACCAAATTGTTGCCAATTTGGGGATTGCTAATGAACTTCTAAAAAATCTAAATGGTGGAGTTGGAAATATTTCAGAGGAGGTCTTCCGAGCTCAAAAAGCGTTAGAAGATTGTCAAAAGGCATCCTTCTGTCATCCCAATCGAGTAGTAGCCAATAAGGAAGATAAATGAAAATTTGCTTATTGCCATGCCTTGGAACAGGAACTTGATTTTATTTAGCAAAAGGCAAAAAAACAAATGGCTTCAGGAGAGGGACCAGTGCACTAAGTTCTTCTTCTGTTCAGTTGTTGGGAATTGTAATCGTAACAAGGTCCTCTCCTTGATTAAAGATAATAGCATCCCTACTAGCACCATAGAGGAGGTCCAGCAATTGATAGTCGACCATTTTACGCAAATCATAGGATCTGGATGTACTGATAAATCCTTTGACAAGGAAAGGCTTCGACCATTTATATTGCACACTATTCCTGCTAATCTCTGAGATTCTCTATGCTCCCTTGTGAGTGCTGAGGAGGTTTGTAATTCTTTGTTCTCTATTTGTGATTGCAAAGCACCTAGTTTGGATGGGTTTTCATCGAAGTTTTATAAAGAGGCATGGCATATAGTGGGTCTCTCGATTGTTGAGGTGGTTTAGGACTTTTTTTAGCATAGAAAGCTCCTCAAATAGGTCAATATTACCATTATCAGTTTAATTCCAAAGGTAATGTCACCATCCAAGGTTACCGATTTCATACCTATTTTGTGCTATAATGTAATCTATAAAATTATTTCAAAGACCATAGCTAATTGCATAAAACCCACGGTTTTGTATTTGGTTTATTCTTGCCAAACTTGTAAGGTGCCGATTTTTACGATGTGGTAAAAATGAGTGGTGAGGTTCCGGATTCTAAAATATAGTAATTGGAAAGTAATTAAGTTAAAATAGGTGAATTGAGGTTAAATGGTATGGCAGAAATTGGTTTAAAAAGTCTAAAGATCTGGAATTTGTAAAATCGAAAAAAGAAGTTGTAAACCATGAAATATTAATCCGTAAATAAGATTTCAAATTTTAAATTATGATAATCATGGCTTATTAAGGTCATATGATCAAAATTAGGGTCCAAGGAAGTAAAAAATTGGGTTAGAATGGTCGAAAAGGATCCGGAATGGCGTGTGCATGAAACTAGCTCGCTGTAGGCTTGCCGCAGGCTTAAACTAAGCCCGCCGTGGGCTTAAGCCCTTAGCGAGCGCCAATTCCAATGTGATAGTACCCGAAGCGTGCTCACCACGCGCTCGAGTTCCAGCTTGTTATAAAGCCGCGTTGGGTTCTCCTTCTGTGGGAAAAAAGAGAGAGAGGAGAGAGAGAGCACGAAGGGGAAGAGGAAAATGGAGGAATCCGAAACTCTCGAGTTCGAGTTAGTCAGAAAAGTAATAGATCAGATCGAGGCAAGTGTACTCATACCATCTTTTTTCACTCTTTCGATTTTTACTCATTTTCTCTCGGGTATTTGCGTTCCGTTACTCATCCGAATCATGAAAAATGTGAAACCCATGAATAATGCTTAAAGAATTTATTGTTATTACAAGATTTTCCCTCCGAATTGCTCGGTTTGGCTTCGCCCAAACCCTAGACCCATGCCCAGCTTATAGAGCGCCTCCACTTTGAATTTATTGCATAATTTGTCCTCAATTATAAGTTACCCAAGTCCTAAACATATATATCCATCGATTGGGGGTCTGATTTCTCAAGTATCGGCCCGTTTGGCACATCCGGACGCTCTAAAATGTGCCCCGACACTGTCCACCGAGGCAATTCATGATTTTTGCATGCTTTCACCTTATTTAATTATTGTATAAGTTATGTTTAAATGCATGAATTTAATTATAAGCTTTGAAAAAATATGTTTATACTCCGTTTTTTGTAAAGGAAAACATAACCTAGAAGCTTTCAAAGTGATAATTGTCCTTCAGTGGTAAGATTTTATGTTCCTTCCTATGTTTTACGAGATTTATGTATAAAGATTAAGCCCATAAGAAATAATTATCTGTATCTAAATATAGGAATCATGAAAGATATGTAAAGCATAAGAAAGGAGGTCCACAATCGTTAAGAATTATGAAACGTTCTCGAGAGAGTGAGAACTAGGTGATAAGAACTAAGTATGGACATTCTCTCAATATAAGACAAGAAATTGGAACTCTGAAATTTATTATATGATATCCATTATCTATCATCTGAATCTGTTATCTGTTTCGCTAATTATATTCATTATTTGTTTTGTCAGTACCGTATTGTTATCTGTCTCCGTTATCTATTCTGTCAGTACAGTATTGCTATCTGTATCTATTATCTGTTCTATCAGTATCATATTGCTATCTGCCTCTGTTATCTATTTTGTTAGTACAGTATTACCATTTGTATCCATTATCTATTCTGTCAATATCATATTGTTATCTATATCCGTTATTTGTTCTATTAGTACGGTATTGTCGTTTGTATCCGTTATTTATTCTGTCAGTATCATATTGCCATCTATCTCCGTTATCTATTCTGTCGATACGGTATTGCCATCTGTATCTGTTATTTGTTCTGTCTATATCGTATTGTCATCTGTCTCCGTAATCTGTTCTGTCAGTACGGTATTGCCATCTGTATTCGTTATATATTCTATCAATACCATATTGCCATCTGTATCCATTATCCGTTCTGTCAGTATCAGTATTACTATCTGTATCCGTTATCTATTTTATAGTACTGATACTGCCATCCATATTTGTTCTATCAGATTCTATAAGTAAGAAGAAATCAGAAATTTGTATACAAATATCTATATCCAAAGGGAATCAGAAGCTAAATATAAAAGTTAAATGTATTCTAACAAAATGCCTTTGAATTATATTTGATGCTTATGTATCGGCATTATACTCTTATTCCTTTTTTTTATTTATTTTGAGTATATAACTTATTGTCTTTGATTATATTGTACCTTACTGAGCATCCCGCTCACTCCTTACTGTTTTCTTTCCTTCAGATAAACAAGCAGGCCCGATAAGACGGAGTAGAGACCTAGAAGTTTGCTAGGCATAGAAGATTTGGAAGATTATTTTGTAGACCTGGGTTTTGTGATTTATATTGATATATGGAGGATTATTTTATATTTTTTATGAATACGTATTTGATGTACCAATGATAAACTGATAGTATAGTTTCGTTGTGTATGGATGTATATATATGCTTTCGTAAGTTATCATGGTTTGTTATAGGTTCGTAAATGGCATCTCTCGTTCGAATCCAATATGGTAGATAAGATTACTGTGTTGGAGCCATGGATGATATGGCAATTGATGTTGGTCCTGTGAATGAGTTGTGTAGGAGTTATGTGATTGCTATGGATGATTGAATGGATTAAATTTTGAGATCCATTTTGTTGAAAATGTCTTGTACATGTTTTTATTTTATAGGTTGTATGTATGGTTTTTGTCCATATTTAAGGGAGATTCTACCCAATTTTCTGTAGAAATTAAGATGTTTAAATAAATTAGTATATGTTTGATATAATCATTGATGGAGGTCCTTAGAAGAAAATGACCTGTTCTGTCAAACAACTGCCTTTATAACGGGGGAGGCAAATTAGTGACAATATTCTACTTGCTCAAAAATTACTTCATAAATACTATTCCGGCAATGGAGTGCCCTAGTGTTCTATGAAGGTGGATCTGATGAAAACATATGATTTGATCCAATGGGATTTTTGGATTGCCACGCTAGAATTTGTTAGGGTCTTTTATGTGTTAGCATATTTCATGACCATATTTGATATGTTGTCAATGATTGGTTGTATTATTCTAAAGATCTTCATCAACATATATCAGTGGCTGTCCATTCCCAAGGAACTTCGCTTGCATGAGCTTAAGTCCCATTTCCAGCACCATGCCGCCTGCTACACGACTGATCTGTGCTCGAGCCTTGTTTCCAGTGAACATGTGCTTGTTGATTGCCTGTCCCGTGCTCAAACCCCGTTTCCTGTGAGCATGTACCTGATGCTCGCTTGTCTCGTGCTCGAGTGCCAAAACTAGTAGACCCTTGCTCGCAACTCACTTGCTCTTCGCTCAAGCGCCAAAACCAGCGACGTGCATTTCACCAACGGTCATGTTTTTTACATAGATTTTTGAGCCTCCCCATATATTGCCGACTTATATCATTTCCCCAGACCTCTTGCTTGAGTATTTAATGACCATTTTCAGAGAAAACTCTAATCCTTCATACCTTAACATTGCTTCATTTGAGAAAACCATAGTTATGTACTTGTGCTCTCTTGTCAAAGTTTTCTCACCATTTTTACTTTACCCTTACACCTCTTCCTGCCCGTTTACTTTCGTTGGTGATGTCAGTGGCGTAGAAAAGGGGTTCTGGTGGTGTTCAGCATTTCGAGTGGTTTGTAAGAAAAGATTGATATAAAGATCAGAAGGCATCCGATTTCATTACCGTGGGTAAATCTAAGATGTTTCTTGGTAGAGATCACAAGACGGGAGTAAATCGATTATATTAAACCACAATTGTATCACCTATTCTGTAAGTTAATTTTCATAGTACATATCTTTCATGACTGTTGAAACTCGGAGAGTTTTACTTGATAACCATTGTTATCGAGGATTCCCTTCATTACCAAAAATTACACCTTTATTATTATTGCTTTTGTAATTTATTATTATCATTTAGATTAGAATATATTTTACGTATATTATACATTATGTATTTTTCTTTCCGTAAATTTATTGAGGGTCGAAATATTATTGTGATTCGGAATGATTTGTTCCCTTTAATTGGTATCAAAAACTCATCCCGATCCGCGACCTTAATCTAGATGCATACTAGTCAATCGTTGTTTGTTCTTCCTTATTTTGATCAGAGTAATTACGCGTATTGAAAAGTTTGTACGGTAGCATTTCTTAAATCGATGGATGAGCGCGTCTGGGCGAGTACCCAAATTGTGTGGACTCCACCCAGAAGCATCATAGGTGACGAACCCAAAGTTTTATCATTGTGGTTAAAAGAAGAATTTGATGCATATAATTGAAATAGTAATGGGTTGCACGCTATCTTTATGGCCGTATCCCCTAAAGAATCTGAGCATATCTCCATGTGTGAGACCTCGAAAGAGGCATGGGACATCCTTGAGATTGCCCACGAAGGAACTAAATTTGTTAACAACTCTAAATTACAAATGTTCACTACTTCTATGAATTTTATATAAAATTAAATGACGAGACCTTTGACAAATTTGAGAAAATTCGTATGAAAGATGACGAGACCTTTGATAAAATTTATATAAAATTAAATGACATTATTACTTTTACATTCAATTTAGGAGAATGAATTTTTGAGAATAGAATTATCCAAAAAGTCCTACAATCTTTACTTGAATGATTTAGACTGAAGGTTACTACTATTGAGAAAAGAAAAGACTTTGATAAATGAAAAATAGAAGAATTAATTGACTCCCTACAAACATATGAGCACACTCTTCCTCAATCCAAATGAAATAAATCAATTTCCTTAAAAACTGTAAAGAAAGAAAGAGATCACAACTCTGATGAAGAGTTGTCTAGCGATGAGGACTTTGCATTGCTTGTTAAAAATTTTAGAAAATTCTTCAAAAATAAAAATAATAAATGAACATCCAAGAAAATAGACTTGCCTTATAACTCGGTTAAGAAAGATTAAAAGAAGAACAAAGACACAAAGAATAAGAAACTTCAAGGAATCCAATACCATTAATGCCACAAATTCGGTTATATCTGGACTGAGTGTCCAAATTTTAAACATTAGAAAGGAAAAGCCTTAAATATGTTCCTCTCAGATGAAGAAGAAGATAAAAAAATATGAAAAATCATCTAAAGAGAAAAAAGTAAATTATATGGCCTTCAAGACTCTCATTATTAGTGGTGATGAAGCCACAATTGTAAAATCAAAACAATCGGATTCTTCTCGTGCGGAATTAGATAATGAATTTGATGGTCTTCAAGAAATCTATGACAAACTATTTAGGGAATGCCTAAAAGTAAATAAATAAATAAATTTATAAATAAAAAATTAACTAAATCTAAAAAGGTTAATACAGAATTCACAACAAAACTGAAATGGTTCTCTACTAAACATCGTAAACTGGAAATGGTGAATAGGTCCTTAAGTGCTAAAATAAAATCTTTAAAATTAGAGTTTGAAAATGTCAAAAATGATGTTAAAAAATTCTTGAACAGAACTGAAAAGCTTGATTATATGTTAGGATTGGGAAAGCTTGCAGGAAACAAAAATGATTTAGATTATATCAAGAACGCTTCTAAAAACGGTGAACATTTTAAACCAGTTTTTGTTAAGATTACAAAAACTCTCCACAAAAACATTGGTACCCCAAAAATTTCTAATTCAATGTCTAAAAGTGTGGAGAATCGAATTAGTTTTAATCTCATACCTAAACCAAAGAATAACACGATTGTGAATAAACTCTCTAGAACCTTACAAACATTTGGGTCTAATACTCACTTTCAACATGAATCTAGATAACCCAACACTTTCCCTAAAATTGTGCCTACCTACCATGTGTGTGGACAAATTGGGCACATTCGTCTTCGTTGTCATACCATCAATATGTTATATAATCAAAGATACTGGGCGAAAATAAAAAACTTAGTTAATCACATTCAACAGCTAAATAACCAAGTAAAAATATTAGATCGAACGGTAAATTTAGGAAGAAAAATATGGATAAAGAAAAACAATCTAAAACAAGTCTTTAAAAGTTATCCCTATAAAGTCGCACATATTGCCATGAAAACTCAAAATTATTCACTGTAGTATCCAAACAGTGGATGCTCCAGACATGTGACGGAACGGTTTTTTTTTGTCCTCAGATAATTCCGCCAGGAATAGAAATAGGAACCTAAATCCAATTAATTACTTAAAGTTCTGAAGAAAAAACGGACAGAATTTTCTCTAAAATTGGACTAGACAAGATTTATAGAACATACTTATAATCTGCAGATATACAGTATAAAATTATAGACCCTATCCATAAACAATCTTATCAAAAACACAAGATCACAGACGTCGAATAGCTCTCTATGGCTTATAATTCACATTTTTATCCACTGTATTAACAGTTTAGAAGTGAGATGCCATCTAGGACCTGTATAGAACATCCAAAAAATATACAGTGAAAGCAGAACTATTAACCTATAGAAGTATAGTTTTCTGTTTCATCACAAACATTACATACATTTCTATACACTGAATCCATATACATATAATCTGTATACAAAATCATATATCAAAGTCAGGTCTTTACAATTCAGTTGCTTCTTTTCTAGGTTTTCCAAAACTCTTCAAATCCCCAAAAGTCTTTAAGTAAGTTTTAGTTCACTCCTCCTTGTCCGGTACTAGCTCTACAATCTTATCTGGAGGGAAGAACATAGTAAAATAGTAAGTTAAAATCCAACAAGGTACATGCAGAACAGTTATGCGGCCATATTAAAGTATAAAAGCATTTGAGATCACGACAGTGCAAGGAAATAGAAAAAGCATAATTTAACATTGAAATTAAGCTTTGAAAATCAGAAATCAGTAAAACATACTTCTGTGTAAAATAAAAGTGCAGGTGAACAGTTAACATGAAATATTCTAACCTGACTATATATCAGTCCTGGGCCCTAATTAAAAGTGTCAAAAATATTTTTCTTAACTTATAACAGTACAGTTCTCAAAAATCAGTCATAAACATTTCAGTTAACCCTTCAATTTTGCTTCAAAAGTCCACAGTGATTTATCAGTATAAGTCCATGTAAAATTTTCAGAAATAAATTACACCAGGAGCTTTATTTCAGTACAAATTAACTTTTATATAACAGAACTTTTGAATTAAAACAGTTAAATCTCTTTAATTTTGTGCTTAGGGTTTTACCAAAATTTTCAGACAATAAACAGACACCAAATACATACATCTTCACGATATCAAAACCAGATATTGTAGTATATATATATAAATATGAAATCTATCTGAACAATTTACAGAAATAGACTTTATTTATACAGAACATGGTGAAACATACTTTTAGAGTATAAATACCATTTTTGAGATACATAAAAGCTGTAAAAATAGAAAATAATGTTTGCGGTACACTTATTTGAACTTGGTCTACAGTTATTGTGACTCGGATCGGGATTGGATGGTAGATTCTCTCCTTTTCTTTCTCTTCCCTCTCCCTCCTCTCTTCTCCTCTTGTTGTTGTCGGTTCTCTGCCAAGAAACCTCCAAATTTCCCCTTTAAAATGTGAAAGGAAGAAGGGTCATGTGACTTGGGTGAGGGTTGCCACTCGAGCGCCCGTCGATCGGTGCTCGGGTGGTTGTATTGCAGAATTGCACCTGGGGCATCGAGCGCCAATGTCATAGCTGTCCTGCTCTAGTCCTCACCTCAAACTTGCCCTCGAGCGCTGCATTCGCATTTTTGTTCCTTGGGCGCGCTCGAGCGGTGGTCGAGAGCCCCGCCCTCCTTAGCCCATTTTTGTCTCGTTTTATTTCGGTACCAAATTTTTTCGCATGTTTGTCATGTTTCGGGATCGAGATCTCACATTCTCACCCACTTTAAGAAATTCATTCTCAAAATTAAACAGAGCCACATACCTCAAGAAAACAAGTGGGGATATTCACTTCAAATCTCCTCTTCGCACTCCCAGGTGGCCTCTTTCGATGAATGATTTCTCTATAGCACTTTCACCAGGGGAATGGTCTTAGTGCGCAACCTCTAATCCTTACGATCCTGAATCTGTATCGACACCTCAACATAGGATAAATCCTTATCAAGAGTCAAGGGCTCGTACTCAATGACATCTGTAAGATAGTGGACGCACTTTTGAAGTATCGATATATAAAATATATCGTGTACACCCGCCAAACTAGGTGGTAACACCAATCTGTAAGCTACCTCCCCGATCATCTCCAAAATCTCAAAAGGACCAATGAATTGCAACTTCAGTTTTCTTTTTACTCCGAACCGAAACATTTTCTTGGACGGTAAAACTTTCAGAAAAACAAAATCTCCTACCTCAAAACTAAATTCTTTCTTCCTCTAGTCTGCATAACTTTTCTGCCTACTTTGAGCGACTTTCAGATTATCGTGAATCAATTTAATTTTCTCCGTTATTTCTTTTACAATTTCAGGATCTAAAATCCTTTTACCTCTGGCCTCCTCTAAATAAATTGATGATCTGCATTTTCTCCCATATAGAGCCTCAAAAGGTGACATGCTGACACTAGTCTGGTAATTATTATTATATGAAAGTTCAGCTAGTGCCAGATAAATATCCCAAGTCCCTTTCATTTGGAACACTGAGGCCCTCAACATATCTTTAAGAATCTGAATAGTGCGCTCCAATTGGCCATCAGTTTAGGGGTGATACATAGTACTAAACTTCAATTCCGTCTCCAACTCATTATGCAAACTCTTCGAAAATCTCGAGACAAAACGGGAATCCCTATCAAACATAACAATAGAGGCAGGAATTTCATGAAGTCTCACAATTTCATTCACATATAATATGGCCAATCTGTCATGAGACTTTGTCATCTTGATCGCCAAGAAGTGGGCCGATTTTGTCAGCTGATCAATTATAACCAAAATGACATCATGATTCTTAGATGTCCTCGGCAATTCTGATATAAAATCTATAGTAATATCTTTCCATTTTCAGCTTGGGATTGGCATTGGTTGTAACAACCCAGAAGGCTTCCTCCTTTCAACTTTCAGTTACTAACATACAAGGCATTTCTCCACATAAGCCATAATATCCCTTTTTATATTCCTCCACTAGAAAATTTTCTTCAAATCCTGATACATTTTATTCGTCTCAAGGTGGATTGTATACCAAGAACTATGAGTTTCCTTTAAGATCTTCTCATTCGATTCTCTATCGTCCGGTACACATAATCGATCTATGAACCTCAATACTCCATCTGTCCGAATATTAAAATCAACTCGAGGGTCCCTACTTAGATCACTTATAATATCCACAATGAATGGATCATTAATTTGCTTCTCCTTAACTTTACTAATTACCTCAAGTTGGATCTGAAGATAAAATAGGAGCATCCTATCACCCTTAGCATGACGTTGGATATCACACTGCTTTAGATAATCCAATATTTTCATCTGCTTAACTTGCAACTGAGAGACATAACCCGATCGATAGCTCAATATATCCGTAACTATATTAGCTTTACCTGACTTATATTGTATTTCACAGTCATAATCTTTCAAGAAATTAAGTCACCTCCTTTGCCTCATATTAAGTTTCTTTTGTAAAAACAGATACTTTAAACTTTTGTGATTAGAATACACAAAGAACTTCTCATCATACAAGTAATATCTCTAAATTTTCAAAGCAAACACAACAGCAACAAGCCCTAGATCATGGGTAGGGTAATTCTTTTCATACACTTTCAGTTGCCTAGACCCATAAGCCACTACCTTACTATGTTATATCAATACGCATCTTAAACTCGTCTTAGATGCGTCACAATATACCTCAAAGCCTTCTGAATCCTCTGGAATAGCCAATACCAGAGCGTTAGTCAAACGATCCTTTAGCTCCTGAAAACTCTGATCACATTCCTCAATCCACTCAAATTTAACCTCCTTCTTTAGTAGTTGAGTCAGAAGTATAATAATCTGTGAGAAATTCTTTACAAAATGCCTGAATAATCTGTCATGCCCAGAAAGCTCCTAACCTCAGTCATAGAAGTTGGGCTACTCTAATTTGTAACAGCCTCCACCTTTTTTAGATCCATAAAAATACCACCATCAGAAATTACATGGTTTAGAAACATCATCTTCTCTAAGCAAAACTCACATTTACTCAGTTTAGCATATAATTTCTTCTCAAGAAGCACTTGAAGTACTATCCTCAAATGAGTTTCATGTTTCTCATAGTCCTTTGAATATATTAGGATGTCATTGATAAAAATTATCATAAATTTATTCAAATATAGCCTGAATATCCTATTCATCAGATCCATAAAAGCAGTTGGAGTATTTGTTAGGCCAAAAGGTATAACAAGAAACTCATAATGGCCATAATGAATCCTAAAAGCAGTCTTAGCCACATCTTCTAACTTGATCCTTAACTGATAATAACTAGTTTTCAAATCGATCTTTGAAAACACCTGAGATCCTTATAATTGATCAAATAAATTATCAATACACGGTAAAGGATACTTATTCTTAATCGTGATTTTATTTAACTCATGATAGTCAATACATAGCCGCAAAGAGCCATCTTTTTTCCTTACAAACAATACAGGTACTCTCCAAGGATATATACTCGATCTGATAAAATCTTTGTCTAACAGTTCATACAATTATAATTTTAACTCTTTCAATTCAGCCAGAGCCATACGATAATGGTCCTTAGAAATCAAACTAACATAAAAAATAATAGTAATTTTAAACTTAATCTCCCGGTGTGGAGGCACTCTAGGTAACTCCTCCGAAAATACATCTTCAAAATCACAAACAATTAGAATATCCTTAACCGACACACTATGACTCCCAGTGGCGTAGGCATATGCCAGATAAGTTTTATACCCACTTTTCATTAAATTCTTAGCATGTAAAGTAGAAATTAATACAGGCACATCCTTCTTCCTAATGTCTTAAAAGAAAAAGGATTGCATCCCAGGAATATCAAAATAAACCCTATTCAGAAAATAATCAATATTGGCATGGTATTTAGCCAACCAGTCCATCCCCAAAGTCATATCAAAATTATCCATGTTCAATAACTCTAAATCCGCAGTCAAATATTTTTCATTCACCTCAACTACACATCCAGGATACACAACATCAGTAATCACAGGGGATCTAGTAGGAGTTAACACAGACAATTTATAATCCAAAATAGACGGAGTAGATACAATGCAGCATGCAAACCGTGGAGAAATAAAAGAGGGGGTTGAGCCCGAATCAAATAATATAGATGCATGAACTCCACAAATAGAAATGGTACATTCCATGACGTTCGGGAATGCCTCCGGATCCTGAATAATCACTGCGAAGGCCTTAGCAGAAACGGTAGGCTTCTTCCTTTCTAGTTTTGGAGGTAATTGACAGTCTTTCACCATGTGGCCCTATTTTACACATCTAAAGCACGCTCTCAACACTTTGCGACACGTTGTCTCAGATGTTTTCTCCCATAGAAAGTGCACTCAGCGACTAATACTCTAGAACCAGTCATTGATTGAGTCGGAACGATGCTCTTTTCCCTATCAGTTGTCCTAGCCTTCTTGGATGGTCCAGAAGATCGCACATTAGATCCAGCACTAAATCTCGCCCGGCTAGCAGTCCTCTTTGTATAAAATATCTCTGTTTTCACCTCCTCATAAATCTCCATATTGTCCAAAATTTTAGTATAAGTCTGGAGTTTCAGGATCGACAGTGACTTTCTAATGTCGTCCCGCAGCTCTTGTTGGAACTTTTTCGCCTTTCTCAGCTCATCCTCTATGTAGAAGAGCACAAAACGGGATAACTCAGTAAATCTGTCATTATACTCCGTCACTGTCATATTTTCTTGCCTCAACCTCATAAACTCTTGCTCTTTCTGATCTAAGAGGCTGGATAAAAAATATTTTTTTATGAAAGTATTCTCAAACATCTTCCACGTTATCTCACCGTCGGGCACGCCTAATGCCATCTTTTTCATACTACACAAGTTATCTGCTTCACCTTTCAGCTTATATACTACAAAGGTGACCTTCTCCTGATCAGTACTCCTAATTACAGTGAATATCTTATTTATCCTCTTTAGCCACACATCCGCTTCTGTCGGATCAAGCTTTCCTAAGAAACCCGGTCCTCGCTCTACTATAAATCTGTCATACGTCGTAGGAATAAGAAATACCAGAGTTGGCTCGAGTGCAAGGACCGGAGCCATATGCAATCGTCATTCTCTCCAACAAGTTCGCATATGCAGCCTCCCGATTGTAAGGAGTATTGGCACCACCCGGGTTATTTTTTCTATTCCTTCTACTAGTTATCCCATAATCAAGGTAAACACAACATTGTAACCTCAAGAAATCAATTAAAAGAAGAGATATTCAATAACTTAATGAAATTTAAACCTAACCTAATGACCAATTTCGTAAAAGTCCTAATTGCCTTAGCTATCCTTACCTATTCCGACAGAAATTCAAGCCTATACTTTTACTTTTTGATTGATCAATTCCTAAAGTATCTTATTCCTCTGATACCAATTATGATAGAATGATTTTTTTTGTCCTTAGATAATTCCGTTAAGAATAGAAATGGGAACTTAAGCCCAATTAACTACTTAAAATTTTAAGAAAAAAATGGACAAATTTTTTTCTAAAATTGGGATAGACAGGATTTACAGAACCTGCTTATAACCTGCAGATATACAGTATAACATCATAGATCCTATCCATAAACAATCTCATCACAAATACAAGATCACAGACGCAGCATAGCTATCTACAGCTTACAATTCACGTTTCCTATCCATTATACTAACAGTTCAGAAGTGAGATGCCCTCTAAGACCTGTATAAAACATCTAGGAAACATATAGGGGAAGCAAAACTATTAACTTGTAGAAGTATAGTTTCTTGTTTCATCACATACATCATATGTATTTCTATATATTGAATCCATATATATATAATATGTATACAAAATCATATATCAAAATCAGATCTTTACAATTCAGTTGCCTCTTTTCTAGGTCTTTCAAAACTCTTCAGATCCCCAGAAGTCTTCAGGTAAGCTTTAGGTCACTTCTTCTCGTCTGATACTAGCTCTACAGTGTTATCTGGAGAGAAAAATAAAATAAAATAGTGAGCCAAAATCCAATAAGGTACATGCAAACATATAGTAAAATTCTGTTATGCATAATAGTTATGCGGTCATATTAAAGTATGAAAGTATTCGGGGTAAGGATAGTACAAGGAAACAGAAAAAGCATAATTTAACATTGAAATTAAGTTTTGAAAATCAGAAGTCAGTAAAACATGCTTCTGTACAGAACATAATTGCAGGTGAATAGTTAACATGAAAATATTCCTTCATGACGGTAGCAGAAAGTACATGAAAGCAGAGAAAGATTAATACAACGAAATTAAACTTCGGAAACCATAATCAGTAAATATAAATCAGAAATCAGAAATCCTATTTTCTATCCATATGGACCCGACCAGTAGACCCTACTAGTAGAGGAGATAAATAATCGAGGATAGATTGTATTCACTCCATACAATCAAAGGCCAGTATTAGTCGTCTCTTCTCGTGGGATATCCCGTCTCGTGGGATTCGGTACAGTATTGCTGGCCAGTAAAGTATCTACCATCTAGGTTAACGCCCTGAGGAAGGGCAGATCAAATATAACTCTATAGACAGAATTATTTTCGATCACCACTATAATATTTTAAGGTATGTCGGAGAACCTAACCTGACCGTATATCAATTTTGAGTCCTAATTAACAGTGTCAGAGATATTTTCCTTAACTTATAACAGTACAATTCTCAAAAATCAGTCATAAACATTTCAGTTAACTATTCAATTTTGATTCAAAAGTCCATTGTGATTTATCAGTATAAGTCCATGTAAAATTTTCAGAAACAAATTACACCAGAAGTTTTATCTCAGTACAGATTAATTTTTATATAACAGAAATTTTAGATTAAAATAGTTAAATCCCTTCAATTTTGTGCTTAGGGTTTTGCCAAAATTTTCAAATGATAAACGGACACTAAACACATACATTTTTATGAAATCGAAGCTAGATATTATAG
>JAODPA010145506.1:0-15448 GCA_025585075.1 Nepenthes mirabilis
CACTATTTTACAATGTCTCCACAAGCTATTTTGTCGACCGTCACTATGCTACATGGAACAAAACTCACAATTGAGTTTGGGATAGTTTAATGTGCCAAAATTATAAATTTTTTTATATAATGTTATTTAATCATCAATTTTTTGTATCTAAAATATTCAACCTTGTGAAATAATTCTATACGGAATAATGTTGTGCACTACACAAAATAACATTATACTTTGCACTACACAATTAATGCCAAAAAATATTGCACGCATAATTACGGTAAAAAATTAAATTTCTAACTCAAAAATATTACTTAATAAGCATGTCTAACTTTATCCACGTGTCCATGTGCCAAAAAATATTATCTTTCTAACCAACATAATTATGATCATATATAACATATTTTACTATAAATATTACTTGATCAAATTTAATTGTTGGTCAGGTGGAAGATTTAATTAGCCCATCATAAGTCTTGGATTAATTATACATTTCGTATAATATGCTTTCCTTTCACTTGCAAAGAATTTTTGAATCTCAAGCAACAAAACATATAGTTGTTTCATCCTATGTCAAACTATTAAGTCAATACATCAGCTCTGACTCAACATGTCCCCGATCTTATTTATATTTGTGCTTAATATGAAGATTACATTTGGATAATATTTTTACGTCTGTGCTAGCCTTTTGTTTCTTTCCTTTAGATGAGCTCTTCATAACTAGAGTTATAATAGCTTGTAGGTGGTTCATGACTACCATTACGTCTTTATTCTCTATTTTCAAAACATTATTCACGCTGAGTTACTCTTTCTCCAATTCATATTATTAAAGCTTCACAATGATATCCTCAATGGTTTGTACATTCACTCCTGTTGCACAATCTTTGCCATAAATCGACAAATCTTCAAAATATAGGAACACTTTCTTTCATCAAATGATGGCTCCCTTGTGGCTCTACATCAATAAAAAGTAGGTATTAGTTTGTGTAGTAAACAAATTATAAATAACAAGAAGTAGATGAAGTACAACACACACAGATATGTAGGAACTTCAAACGTATTATTCTATAGTAACCATCTTTCATGCATCATTTCACTCAAATCCGGAAGTGTTTGTGCCCCTTATCATATCATAAATGATACTCTAATCCCCTTTTAATATTTTTATTTTAGATGCAATATGTAGAGTTTCCATTGAACCTAAAGTAGGCAATTTTTATCTTAAAATTCTTTCTAGTTCATGTAATTATTTTGATTTAAATCCATTATTAGTATTGTGTGTGCCAATATTATACAACTTAACCATGGTAGCAACAAGAGCATTATCTTCATAAAGCTCTCATCTTTTTTTGGTATCCTTCTCAACTTGTGTCATATTTACCTCCATTATTTGTTACAAGTATACAACTATCTATCAAAATATTGCATTAAATATTAATTTATAAGAAACAAATAATGATATGTTAATAAAAAAAATTTTATGATAGTTTCACAACTCTATATCAATGCACAAGAAAAACGTCCCAAGTAAAATATTATATTTCTTTCGATGATTTGAAATTGTGCCATTAGATTCTTTCAGTCCATGCCTCTTCGTGTGACTCTTAGAATTCTAAAATTTGCAGCTTATCCTTTCTAATGAAAAAGCACATGCACAAATTACATGTCATTGGTAGATACATTTACACATTTGTGGTTATATCTTCCTTACAAGTTTGATATTTAAATTTATCTATAATAAGTACCTTAATTTTGTCTGTCTTATCTAAAGTGCCTAGTCAAATTTAAAACTACACATCAATTTGAATGAGTTCTCTAGTATATTTATTATATAGATATAACAATGAATATATAAAATTGTTATCCTATTGGGAATCATTTTTATTGTTCAACTATATAGTTCTAAGAGATGAGTTTCAGCCATTTAAACAAGTGCACTTGTAGGCATGCTATCGCAACTAAAATATTATTAAATATTCTACACACTATCTCACCCGACCTCTTAAAATTATATGAAATCACCCAATATTTGATATGATATGCAAGAATATCTAAGAATATTGCCACTTACTCATCAACAAGTATTTGTTTCAATAGATGAAGTCCTCCAATATTTTTTAACATCTCAAATAATTTAAACATGGGTATGCTCATTCTCAACATATTAGTGCAAGTCATGTCACTACCGTGTATGATTTTATTAATGTATTCTCTTTCTCTATAAAATCAAGTATATAAGACCTCATAAATTTTAACCTATGGTGTTCAATACTTGAAATTGTACTTAACACCAAAAAACCACCAATTATAGGAACAAAAAGCTAGTCTAAGTTTCTCAAATATAGTACAAATCACCAAAAAAGAACTGAAAATGAATTCAATTGTGTTAAACTTGTCCCAAAACATCATCACTGAAAAGAAAAACTCAAAATGGAGGATATGGAGCTTGCTCTTGATACAACAACCAGCAAAATTGTATTCAGAATAAGCGCCCAGTAATAATTTTTTTTTTTTAAGTAATTAAAATTTGATTAAATTAAAAAATATACAAAACTCTATTCCATCTCTAAGTCATTCTAACTCCAAGTATTTTGCCAACTTAGAGATAGAAAAAAGTTAATAGGGCATTCCCCGAGCACATCATGAAAGAAACATGAAAACGAAAAGAAAGTATACAAAGAAGTAACAACCGGCCAAGACCATCAGCCAACCAGCCCAACAGTAGCCTCATTACCGAAGAGTGCACCGGAGCACTCTTCCATCCTTCAAGTCACAAAAATAGTCAAACTGCCCAAACCGGGTATGTGTGAGAGAAGGACCGGTGTGCCCAACATAGCCAACCATCCACGTCAGTCAGAACCGGCAGCCAAACAGGGCTATACAAACCAGCCGGAAGATGCATACCTACCTCCAATAAGACCAGGATCTTGTGAGCGAAGGAGCCATACTGCCCAAAAGAATCACTTCGTCCAAGTCAGCAGGCATCCAATTCCGGAATATTGTGAGAGAAAACTACGTTCAGGCACTCAGTCCCCGCGTGTAATAGCAAACCGAAAAACACAAGCCATCTGACGATCCGTTCCAGAGAACCACCCACCAACAAGCATCTCTAGAAACTTCCTCATCAAAACAATATAGCAAACATCACCAGATGACTTATAGGCGCTCGTCCACGTCAGCCAGGCCTGAAGGTTGCTGAACCCAACATGTCCACGTCAGCCCAACCGGCCATTGCTTTTGGGCAGACCAGAGTGCTGTCCACAGACCATGGAGCCGGTCAACAGGTTGATCGGCCAAAAAATTATTATTATTATTTTTTTTTCCTATGAGCCTGTCAACTTGAACCAGCCAAGACCTAGATATTACAACCAACCCCCAAAGAGCCTTGTCAACCACGTCAGCCAGGCCTGAAGGACGCTGAGCCCCACTATGTCCACATCAACCCAACCCGCCAACTCTTCTTTTTTTCTTTTTTTTTTTGTAATCAAAAGTACAACTAGAAATCAATAGCCGGCATAAAAGCACCAAACGCGTACACCCAACTAGGATAGAGTGAGTGTAGGAGTCGGAATACTTAGCACTGCCAATGAGCCCACGTCTACAAAACCAATGGGGGAGAACTCCAACAGCACACGCCCTACTCAACATCGGATATGCAATGCATAGGAAACCAAACTGGCCAAGCAAAAGAGAGGGACCAGATTGCTGATGAGCCCCAAAAACGACCACGTCAGCCCAACTGGGCAAACATTCAGGGCAAACGAAAGCGCATTCCGTAATCCAAGAAGTCGGTCAACAAGTTGACCAGCCAAACACCTAATGCCGGTCAACAAGTTTACCGCCCAAAATCCGTCCTTCATCTACTTTTCTTTTTTTCAATAGCCGGTTAATAAGCACCATACGCCTACACCCAACTGGGAAAGAGTGAGTGTAGGAGCCGGAATACTCAGCACTGCTAATGCATCCACGTCGGCAAAACTAGCAGGAGAAAAAAACTCCAACAGCACACGCCCCACTAAGTATCCAATATACAATGCGCAGGAATCCAAACCGGCCCAACAAGAGAGTAGGGACTAGGATGCTGATGAGCCCCAAACAACCACGTCAACCCAACTGGGCAACCCTCTACCAGACTGCTGACCTCGACCTTAATCCAACTTTAATTGTCCATTTAGCGCTAATCTTTAGCCGACATCCAATTCAAATGGGGGATACTCCATCTTGTCGGAATAAATCTGTTGCTATGTGTCCTGTCTACGAGAGTGTTTTCCAGTTTACACCAAACCACAGAAGTGATTAAATTAATCATTTGGGATTCATTTTGAGGCATCGATTTTTTAAAAATTTGTTGGTGTCTTTCTTTCCAAATAAAGTAAACCGTGCCAGCAAGAGTGAGGTGGAAAGAGAGTGCTTTGAGGATTTTTCCTTTTCATATATTTGCAGCCCACATAATGTTGGAATGCCAATCAGGATAAGGCCATCTTATCCCTGCCTTACAGTGCATCATCGTCCAAACAGCCGAGGTGAACGGGCAAGCAAAGAAAATGTGGTTATAACTTTCAGATCTGTTGGTACACAGGATACAGGATGCCGGTTGTTAAATGAAATTGCTCACTCGATCCAGAGTACTAAGCCTCTAGTGCATAACCAGCCATAGAATAAAGGTATGAGCCGGAGTGTACTTTGGGCCCCAGACAAGGTTTAACCAAGCCACCTTTTCTTTGGACTCTTGGAACAGCCCATATGTAGATTTAGTCGAGAAAATTTCATTGCTATCTTCACACCATTTTACCACATCTCGACAGGAGGAATCAGGGTTATAAGGAGGAATCTGGATTATAATGAGGCATGCTTTCAACAATCACAGCAACCTCCATATCAAACGAATTAGGCTACATCCATTTTCCTTGCTTGATGATATCCTTGACTTTTGCGTCAGTGGGCAACCCAGTTATACACCTGACTCTCTCATTGAACCGATCACAGAGAGGTCCAAGAGGATGCCAAAAGTCCAGCCACAATAAAGTGTCAACTCCATTACCAATATGGTAGCGAATATTGGGGCGAAGAATAGTACGAAGTTTCATGAGTTTTTTCCAACTCCAAGGAGTTGAATCTCGAATTTTTATGGTCCTGATGCATCTATCTTTGATGCGATAAGCATAACACCAAGACACCTATACATCCGGAGCTTTACTATCATCAATTGAGAAAAGGGACTGACGAATCTCCTCAACAGTAATTGGGCTACAAAGGCCATGACGGAGGCGTTCAAGAATAGAATGGAGGATAAACGACCGGAGACTTTCCTTGTGGAATTGTTCATTCGTTCTGCCATAACCCAGAAGGCGAGTGAAATGGTTGATGAAGAGATGTTAAACTTCATCCAAGCTGTTTGTAGGCGAGCCATCATCTTTGAATAAGGAAAGGATCTTATTTCTGTTATGATTTCCAGCAATAGAGCGAAAAAAATATTTCGTGCACTGATCACCATCTTTGAGCCATCTTATTTTCGCTTTTTGCTGAAGAAAATCCAGTTCCTGCCTCAAGGCTCTTTGATAAGCAGCTTTATAATTCTCTTCTTTGTTAACAATGGGCTGAAGTGCAGAAAGGAGACTAGCCTTCTAATAATCCTCAAGGACCTTTCGCGCTCTGAAGACTTCTTCAGAGACATCTCCAATGCTACGATTTAAGTCCTTTATCCTCCCCTTTATCAGCCGCAATTTAGACACAATCTGGAACATGAGAACTCCCTGAACACTACACTGCCAACTCTGTTGAACTATGGAAATAAACTAAGGATGTTGAGTGATGAAGTTATTAAATTAAAAACAACCAGCTTTTGGATGTCTCATGGTTAACAGGGACAAAATGCAGGGAGAGTGGTCAGATAGTCTGGCCGGAAGAAAAGAGGCTTTAAAGTTAAGCTCCATAAGCCAGGGACCATTAACAACTACTCTATCCAGGTTATGGTATACACGAGAACCTGACTCTCTTCCGTCATTCCAAGTGAAGAAAGCCCCATCATAGTTCAAGTCCTGCAGATCACAGTCTATGAGACATTTATCTAAGGCCATAGAATTGTTTCCATGCTAGCTACCACACAGATTCTCAGATGGCGCTCTAATGGCGTTGAAATCATCCAAAGCTACCCATGGCTGACCTGAGACAAGTTGGTGGATAGCACGCAACTTATCCCAGAGAATTCTACGATCGAACTCGGAGTTTGAGGCACAAATAAAGGATATGAAAAAAGATTGGTTATTTATTTTATTCAGGATTTTGTAGTGGATGAGTTGGTCAGCTTTTGACACAATGCTCAGATTAACACAGTTCTCATCCCAACTAATCCAGATACGACCAAAAGAAGAAGAGAAGTAATTCATCTCCCACTTCCAAGACGGCATCAGTTTTTTAGCAATAAGCGAAGCCTTATTTTCTTTAACACGAGTCTCCACGAGACCAACAATATTGCTGCTGGAGGTAAGAATGAAGTGTTTGACTTCATGGATCTTAAGCTCCCCATTAAGTCCACGGACATTCCAGCAAGCAACGTTAACCATGAGGCTTAGGAGAAGGGATTTTTTTCTTTTTAGGCCCCTTTGGTTTTTTCAAAATAGATTTAGGCTGCAAAACTCCTCCAGCCTTAACTACCAAGGCAAAGGGAGGACATACAGGCGGGCTGGATGAAACAACAACCACCTGATTTGGCAACTCCCAGTTACCACTAAAATCTTTAGATATAATACTTCGGGTAGAAACGATCGACTCCCCATTCTCCTGAAAATTCCAAAAGCCATTACCTCTGATCGGGGAATGTGCCATGGGAACATCCTTCTGCAGGAGACCATCTAAAGTAAGAGGCTCTGCTGAAAACTCATGATTTTCTACTCTGCTGCCAACATGGCCGGGGAGTCCATCGTCCTTGGAAGGACCAATCCGACTTGCCTTGCCCCTAACAGAAATGTCTTGGGTAGGATCTTTGGGATCCATAGATGCAGCTATGCTACCTGAAGAGGACCCAATATGATCTTGAAAACATTCATCAACATCCTCGCCCAATCTCGGCTCAGGATGGATAATATCCTCTACAATATCGAAAGTTACAAAGGAGTTGGGGGAGGGCACAGGAGCAACTGGTTTAGCCGGGGCCAACTCTAAACCATCCTTACTGTTAGATTCCAAACAGGGGATTGAGCAAGTCTCCTCACTGAGACCTTGGAGAGTCGCAAAGGGATTAGAACAGCCATGGGAAGGGGATGGTGGACCGGGGGCTTTGGGAGGCCCCTTAATAGGTGAAGAAGCCTTGGAGGTCTCACTATGGGAGGAGGGGTGTTTTTGGGCTTGCCGAGAGCTTCTAGTCAAGCGTGGTTACTTTGCTAAAAGGCAGCAAGAGGAAGAGTGCCCCAGGCAATTACACAGACTACACTGAACACGGTTACCCTGGTATTCAATACCAATTTCATAACTGGCCTGGGAATCCATTCCAGGGGGAGGGCGTGATTTAATACGAACAGAAGACGGTAAAGGGGCACCGGCCGCAATCTCCACACACACACATACGTAGTTCAAACGCTCTAATTTTGCTGTCACAAGGTCCAAACGAAGAGGCCTCCCAACCATACTCGCAATCCAACACAATCCAATGGGAGTCCAAAATTCCATAGGAACGTTGGATAGGGAATCCAGGTGGGAAATTTTTTATGAACATCTTTGGTTAATGGCATCTCTAATTGCCATTTTTGTAGGAACAGGAGATTGCCAACAAAGGACCATGGACCACATGCAAGACATTTATCAAGCATAAGGTTGGAGGAGAATCTGAAAAAGAAGAATCCCTGATCATTGCCCACAACATGCTTGAGATCAAACCGTGCCCATATTTTCCCAGTAATATGGTTCACGACTTGAAAGTGCAGTGGGTTATCATGAAAGTACCCCACCAAAGTATCACTCCTCGTGGCCTCCCCATGTTGAATAACTTCCAGAGGAGGAACAATTTCCCATTGCAGCAAACTTGTCCCAAAACATAAATACAATGGCCAGTATATGTATTAAGCACCCATAGCTGATGCTGTAAAATTGAATGCAGCAACTATAATGATCTGATTACGTGAACTAGTAGTTGTGCTACATACTTAACAACGATATATATTTTCAAATTAAACTCTCGTTACAGGGACAACGAACAAGGAACAAACAACACTAAATCTGGTAACTTATAATTTGTCCTTTACTGAAGGGTCAAGAGTAGTCATATATTGATCCCATGCTCCATTTCTAAGTGGCTTCAAGTACATTATTAGAAAACTAGGCATCTGTTTGGGCATCAACCCTTAATTGAAGGCATCTGCAGCCACAAATTATGTAATATCCCTAACCCAATTTGAATTATTTTAATATTTATTGTGATTTTGGACAAATTAGACATATCGAAAAAAAATTAATTTAATATTGTAAAAATTTGAAAGGAATATCAGAATTTACAGTTGGCGCTTGTTGCATGTTTGAGGGGTATCTGATGGATATATATATATGTTGGATAAGAACGTGATATGATAAGATAAGGGTTGGCGGTTGGCGCTTTTTATGTATAAAAAGGGATAAGAACGTGATATGATAAGATAAGGGAAAGGGAGTGTTTGGGGATAAATTAAAATAATGAGAAAAATGATATTTTAAAACGAATTTGGGGCAGCTTTGGAACGGCGGAGCAAGAGAGAGAGAGAGAGAGAGAGAAAGGGGAAAGGAAACAGAGGAGAGAGAGAGGAAAATCGGGGCCCCATTTTGGCGCTGTGCAAGAAAGAAGATGAAGCAATGGAAGTCTGCGACGGCGTCGGACGGCGAAGTTGGCATGGTGAGGGTAGTTGACAGTGGCTTGAAGTAGTTGGTGGAGGTGTACAGTGAGGAGAAGCTATCGAAGAGCCGACGGTGGTTGTCGGTGGCATCTGCAGTAGCCATGTTCGAAGGTAGCAGAGGTGATCGGCGACAGCTAGTGGTGGCACACCAGTGACCGGCGACAACTATGGACGAGCTGTGGCCGTGTGCAGAATCTGCGAAGTGAGGGAGGAAGCTCTGGTCTGATAGGTAGCACGCGACAGTGGGAAGAAGTGAACGATTCGGTATCTCGGAGTATTCATTTCTTCATATCTATGGAATATAAGATTGAGACAAGTATCTGTAACCCCTATTCTTTATTTGATTTAATTTCTGATATATTTTGGATACTATATGAAATTTTTACTAACATGCATATATCTTTATATACCTATTCTGTTTATTCTTGACATGCATGTATAATTCATTGACTAATTTTGAAAGTTTTGGATATGAATTTTACTGTTTTAGAAATTTAATATTTTTCTGAAAATCGGAGAAAAAAAATTTATTGGACACTGTGTATATTTATATTAGTATGTGTAACAAAAATATGCACGAAACTTGTATTGACCGTACATTTTTACATGCATGTGTTGGGTTGTGATCACTATATTTTGATTTGGATTATTGGATTCTGGTCAAGATTTTTGTTAATTAAAAATTTCTTTTCGCCGGCAGGAAAGGCTTGGAGTAGTGATCCTTCCCATTTGGATAATCTGACTTGACCTTAGAATATATTCAGATATCCTAATATATCTGACAAGTTTGAGCATTGCACCTAAAATCGCGAGTGACAAAATATAGTGAGCAACCTTATTTATGGATACAGAGTACATGAATTTTGGCCTAAGGTTATTGGGATTATATGTAACCCTTCCTCAAACTAATCTTTAAATAATCAAAACTTAAGTTGGAGCATGATTTTGTATCTCTGTATAGATTTGTATTGGATTTGAATTTTTAAATTTAGATTTGAGATTTACCGATTTTGCCTACAATTGGCCTTAATATATCTCATACGAATTATTTGGCCATATGTTTTGATCTGGACATTTGAAAATTTTATCGTGTTGCTGCTTCGATTTCTGCACATGCTTTTGGATCATCTAGTTATTGGATTCTGCCCCATATCACGAGCTAATCGGGCCTTGGACTTGGACTTGGATTGGACATCGGTATATTAGAATTGGTCCAGATCATCTATATTTTATATATATATGTGTGTCTCGACGAGGACTATTTTTTAATTTGGATATTTGCTTTAGATTTGAATATTTAATTTAAGTATTAGACTACAATTAAATTTTAGATTTAAAATTTTTATTTATTTATCGGTGATTTGGATTCATCTATTTCACCCCCCCCCCTTTTGATTCTTGGACTCATTTGTTTAGTTATGATATTTATTGAGTATTAGGCTCATTCTTCTATTTTATCCCTTCGGAATAGAAGATCGGCTTCATTACTATAACACGAAGAGTTTCGGCACAGCACTATATGCCTCTGGTGAGTGTTATATTTTTAGACTTTGATATTATTAACCTTGTATTGGGTATGAATAAATTTTGCATGGATTGTTATGAGACGTTGGAGTCAGTCGAGTGTAGCTCATGATTTTATATATTAAAAATTTGTTGGGTCGATTTTTTATGTGGATGAGTCACTATCTTTATTTGGTTATCCCTTTACAACTATTTTATAGAGCAGATCACATTTATATTATTTGATAAGGTCTTGTATAGATTATAAAATTTTTATGGAGTTTTGTATATTTTGTGGTGATACCCAGGTTTAGAAATTATAAGAATAATAATTAAAGTATATTTAATTATTTAGTCGACATACTTGCTTCGGGTTTATGATAGAAGTGGTATCAGACAAAAGCCATAACGGGAAGCATTTTCAGTCAATTTTGGGTTAATTTTGGAAAGATTGTTGACCAAATCTTTGTATGATAGGTGAATATTATGACAGACTTTAGAGATCTTAAGAAATCATATTCAAGTCGGAAAGACCATAGGAGTAGAAGATCGACGGCGAGCCGAGAGGAGGTCAGGAGTAGAAAGCCTGTGGCAAGCCGTGAAGAGGCTAAAAGCAGGAGATTAGTCTCGGGTCGTGGAGATGACCATGCTACCATGCGAAATATGATGGACCAGGATAAGGCGGTATAGCGACATTGAGAAGAATGGCCGATCAAGGTCAGGGTCGGACACCATACAATTGTTTTAGAAGCAAGCATGTTCTAGCGTTCTTTCGAGAGTCTCACCCAATCAAAGCAGAAAACTAGCTAAAGAAGTTGGAAAGAGTATTTGATATTATTGACTATCTTGAAGAAGATAAAGTAATATTTACCGCCTACAGATTGGATGGTGAGACCATGAGATGGTGGGACTCTCAACGCCATGTTCTGGGCCAAGACAACGAAGAAATTGAATGGAAAATTTTTGGGAAGCTTTTTTAGATCGGTTTTTCCCATCTAGTGTTCGAGAAATTAAAGGAGCCGAGTTTGGCCGGCTTTGGCAAGGAGACAACTCATTAGCGGAATATGATTCCCAATTTACGGAGCTCTTCCAGTTTACTCCCCATTTGATTGCTAATGAGACTTTGAGAGCCCAAAAGTTTGTTCAAGAGTTGCAGGACACAATTCGTAAGCTATTGATGTTGTTCAGATTGCAGTCATATCGAGAAGCTCCAGATTGGGCTTTATTGCTCGAGTAAGAGGAGTTTCGGGGGAAGTATCTTCAGAAGAAGTCCAAACAGTGAAGCCAGAGCTCAAAAGGGGGAGTTTTCCGTTGGATTTCTCACTTAATACGGGGAAATAAAGACAAGGGCAAAGTAAAGAAAAAGGAAAAGTTGTTGAAGAGAAGGTTTCCTTCCAAAAGTTTTAGTTGACTAAGTCTGCCTGTGAGTTCTGTGGAAAGAATCATGCCGGTCGAGTCTACTATTGTCAGAGTGGAGATTGTTTCAACAGTGGTGAAACGGGCTATTTATTTAAGAATTGCCCAAATCCAAAGCATTAAGAGAAGAGGCTAATAGTTCCAGGCAGAGCATTTGCAACTTTAGCTTGAGATGCTAGGGCCGATCCCTCTATTGTAGAAGGTAATTTTCAGATTTTTAACTCTATGGCGTGTGTTTTGATTAATCCAAGAGCTACACATTCTTTTGTCCCCTAAGTTTGTGCATAATTTGTATGTGCCTTTTCAATATTTAGACTTTTATTAATAGTATTTACCCCCGATGGGTAAGTCTCTTTTGGCCGATATTGTGTACCATCAGTGTTCAATTTGGATTGATGGCCGTGAATTATTGGCGTATCTAATTCTGCTGATATATCGAATTTTAATATGATTTTGGGAATGGATTGGTTTGTATATTATCACACTACTGTAGACTATTTTCATAAGACAGTCTTATTGTGTATTCTGGGGTATGAATCCTTCAAGTTTGAAGAAAGGGTTAGTAAGCAGATTTCAGGATTGATTTTGATACTGCATCTAATTGAAGATGGATGCCAGGCTTATTTGGCATACATGATTATATTTGAGAGCCATTCTGTGGGTGTAGAAAATATTCCAGTCATTTGTGAATTTGGGGATGTTTTCCTAGAGGAATTGCCCAGATTGCCTCTGAATCGGGAAATTGAGTTTGCGATTGATGTGGTGTCGGGTTCTGTGCCAATATTGAGGGCACCGTATAGGATGGCCCATTTGAGTTAAAAGAGTTAAAGTAATAATTGTAGGAGTTATTAGATAAACGATTTATTCGGCCAAGTGTGCCTCCGTGGGGTGTTCCCGTATTATTTGTAAAGAAGAATGATGGATCTATGCGACTGTATATTGATTATGGGGAGTTGAATAAGATTACAATTAAGAATAAGTATCCCCCCAAGGATTGATGACTTGTTCGATCAACCACAAGGAGCTCAAGTTTTCTTAAAGATTGACTTGCGCTCAGGGTATCATCAGCTAAAAATCAGGCGGAAAGATGTTCCCAAGAGAGATTTTAGAACACGGTATAGTCATTATAAATTTCTAGTGATGCCTTTTGGACTAACGAATGCACTAGCATCATTCATGGATATGATGAATAGAGTTTTCCAACCATACCTAGGTCAATTTGTTGTAGTTTTTATTGATGATATCTTGATTTATTCAAAGAGCTTAGAGGATCATGAAGCTCACTTGAGGATTGTGTTATAGTTATTGAGGGAGAGGAGGTTATTTGCGAAATTGTAGAAGTGTGAATTCTGGTTGGAGGAGGTGGCGGTTTTGGGTCATATCATTTCAAAGGGCGGTGTGTCGGTTGACCCGAAGAAGATCGAAGCGGTGACAAATTGGGTAAGGCCAGCAAGCATCACTGAAGTGCAAAGTTTCTTAGGTTTGGTAGGGTATTATAGGCGATTCGTTGAAAACTTCTTGAGAATTGCGATGCCTTTAACCTATTTAACTCAGAAGAAAACGAAGTTTGTTTGAGATGGTGACTGTGAAGAAAGCTTTTAGGAGTTGATGCTTCCAAGAAAGGTCTGTATTGTCGATTCTGGATAGGTCAGGTAGATTTGTGGTATACTATAATGCTTCCAAGAAAGGTCTAGGCTGTGTTTTAATGCAACATGGTCGGGTGGTGGCTTATGGATCAAGACAGTTGATGGTTCACGAGCAAAACTATCCCACCGATGATTTGGAATTAGCAGAGTGATCTTCACCTTGAAAGTTTGGAGGCATTATCTGTATGAGAAGAAATTTGTGATCTATTCCGATTATAAAAGCTTGAAGTATTTATTCTCCCAGAAGGAATTAAATATGCAGCAACGGAGATGGATGGACCTACCGAAATATTATGCTTGTGAGATCCAATACCAACTAGGGAGAACAAATGTGGTTGCTGATACTTTGAGTCAGAAGTCTTCTGGGTTGATGGCTCATCTAATGATTAAGGAATGAGAAATGTTAAATGGAATGAAGAGTTACACAATTCGGTTGCACTCCTAGGGATCAAGAATGATGTTGTCGTACTTTCAAGTGTAGCTGGAGATTTTGGAGAAAATTAAAGAGAATCGAATGCTGAATCCATATCTAGTGGAGATTGTAGGAGAATTGGATCAAGAATCACGAGCAGAATTTCATTTTCGGTAGGACGGGATTTTATGTTTTTGAAATCAAATTTGTGTACTAGATGTTGGAGAGTTGAAGGATGAAGTCTTAAATGAATCCTATAGATCGAGGTACACAATTCATCCTGATGTGAATAAGATATACAGAGATATGAAGAAAACCTTCTGGTAGTGGAATATGAGAAGGAAAATTGTAACTTTCATCACTAGATGCATCATGTGTCAGCAAGTAAAGGTAGAATATAAGAAACCTCCAAGACTCTTATATCCTTTGCCAGTTCCCAGTTGGAAATGAAAACACATCACAATGGATTTTATTTCAAGATTGCCGAGGACAACGAAAATCATGGATACCATCTGAGTGATCGTGGATCAACTGACAAAGTCAGCCCATTTCTTGCTGATTCGAATGACGTATTCCAGCTTCAATCGTGTCTGATTGAGATCCCAGATTTGTGACGAAATTTTGGGAAAGCTTGCACAGGGAATTGGGTACTAGCCTTCAGTTCAGTTCAGCCTTTCATTCGCAGACAGACGGCCAATCTAAAATAACTATTCAGATATTGGAAGAGATGTTGAGAGCGTCAGTTTTGGAGATGGGAGGCTCATGGGATAGTTATTTGCCTTTTGTTGAGTTTACCTACAATAATAGCTATCAGTCAAGTATTGAAATAGTTCCATTCAAGGCTTTGTACGGATAAAAAAGTAGATCTTCAATCAATTGAGAAGAAATCGGGGACTGTAGTTTGTTGGGTCTTGACATTGTCTAAGATTTATTGGAAAAGATCAAAATCATTGGGGATCTGTTAAGTGAAGCCCAAAGTCATCAAAAGAGTTATGCCGACAAGTGAAGATCAGATCTAGAGTTTAAAGTGGGTGATTACGTGTTTCTGAAGGTATCCCCAAGGAAAGAAATTTTGAGATTCCGAGTTAAGGGTAAATTGAAGCCAAGGTTCATTTGACCATTTGAAATTTTAGAGCGGGTTGGAGAGGTGACCTGTAGATTGGTTTTGCCTCCAAACCTAGCGGGTTGTCATGATGTTTTTTATGTCTCTAAATTAAGGAAATATATGTACGATCCTTCTCATGTGATCGAATTTGAGCCTTTGAAGATAGATGAGAATATGTCATATATTGAAGCCCCTATTCAAATTTTGGATTGGAAGGATCAAGTGTTGAGGAATAAGGTTATCCTGCTAGTTAAAGTATTATGGAGAAATCATTCGGCTGAAGAGGCAACTTGGGAATGCAAGAAAGAAATTCGATAGAATTTTTCTTATCTATTCGAAGATTGAGGTATGTAAAATTTCGAGGACGAAATTTTTGTAAGGTGGGGAGAATGTAATATCTCGAACCCAATTTGAATTATTTTAATATTTATTGTGATTTTAGACAAATTAAACATATCAAAAAAAATTAATCTAATATCTTGGAAGTTTGAAAGGAATATCAGAATTTACAGTTAATGCTTGT
>JAODPA010145517.1:0-15448 GCA_025585075.1 Nepenthes mirabilis
CATTGTTGGGGAGATAATGGGGCATGTTTGAGGCGAGATTAGAAACCTCATGATCAAAAGGGTTAGGCCAGACCCATTGGTCATTTCTGATTAGTTGAGGCACCTTGCCGTCCCAAGGTAAACCAGTGACAGAACGTATGCGGTCCGTGCACACCCCACTGAGGGGGCCAATTGGGTGCCAATGGTCGTGCTAGACAAAGGTATCAACGCCATCTCCAATGATCTTAAGAGAATGCGAGCACATGAAGGAGCGAAGTTTCATGTTCTTCCTCCAACTCCAAGGGGCCGAATCAGGGACTTTGAGGGTCCAGATGCACCGGTCCTTGATTCTAGTCTTGTGAATCCATGAAGACCAAGCCGATTCAGGGTCTTTGGACATGATACGCCAGAAGAGTTTATAGATGAGGGCTTTATTTTGAGCCTGCAAATTCTTGAGCCCCAGCCCACCTGCATTCTTAGGGTAATAGATGTCGTTCCAGGCCACTTTTGCGATGGCCTTCCCCTCCATAGAGCCATTCCAAAGGAAACGCCTCAAAATGCAATTGATCTGGTTGAGAATAGATTTGGGTAAAATGAAGATTGAAGCCCAATAGAGATGGATGGATGAGAGGATAGAGGTAACCAATTGGAGGTGACCCCCAAAGGAGAGCCACCTATTCTTCCAAGATTTGATGCAACAAGTAATTCTCTCAGTGAGAGCCAGACAGTCCCGAATCGACAGTCTGGTGGAGATCAGGGGGACGCCAAGGTATCTAATGGGGAGAGAACCAACTTTGAACCCCAGGACATTTGCAATATTCTGATTCAAGGNACAGACCAGAAAGCCAATAGAATTCCTCAAGACAATCTTTGAGGATCCGTATAGAGCAGACATCAGCATGAGAGAATAGGAGAATGTCATCGGCAAAGGCAAGCATGATAATATGAGTCGCTTCACATTTCCAGTGAAAAGTAAACATATTGTTCCTACGAGCTTTGGATTCGATAATCCCATTCAACACCTCCATCGCTAGAACAAAGAGGTAAGGAGAAATGGGATCACCTTGACGAAGACCCTTACCCCCTTTGAAGAAACCAACTGCTTCCCCGTTAATATTAACAGAGAAGGAGGGGGTGGTAATGCATTGTCTAATCAAGTTTATCATTTTGGGAGGAAATTTCATGATGGTCAGAATATTGATGATGAAATCCCAATGAACAGAGTCATAGGCTTTCATGAGGTCAATCTTCATAGTACAGCGTGGGGGGTCATGACGAAGATGATACTTATGGAGAAGCTCTTGGGCCAGGAGAATGTTGTCACTGATTTGGCGGCCCGCCACAAAAGCTGTTTGGCATTTGTCCACAAGATAAGGTAAGGTCATCTTTAACCGATTAGCAATGATCTTCGAGATGACTTTGTATATGACATTGCAGCAAGAGATGGGACGGTAGTCAGATACCAAACGAGGAGACTGGGTTTTGGGAATAAGACTGATGATCGTAGAATTCATTTGTTTGAGAAGCTTTCCGTGATTGAAAAAGTCACGAATGGCCTCACAGACAGATGAACCTATGATATCCCACGACTCCTTAAAGAAATGGGAGTTGAAACCATCAGGACCCGGGGCCCGATAGTCTCCTATAGAAAAGATGACCTTGCGAATCTCGTCATCGCTTACCGGGCCCACAAGAGGGTCCATAAGCGAATCAGGCACAGAATGAAGGACGTAGGGACGAAGCCTATCCACATCAGCCGAGCTATACATGCGACCAGTCCCAGGGGCCTTTTTAAAATGATCCACAATCAGATTCTTAACATTTTCAGCACCACTGGTATGGTTCCCATCATGATCAAGGAGGGAAATAATCCAATTCTTGTTGTTGTTCCCATTCACAGTCTTAAAAAAAAATTTATTGCACTGATCCCCCTCCTTGAGCTACCGAAGCTTAGCTTTTTACTTAGCAAGGTCAGCTTCCTTGGCCAGAGCAGCATGGTAAGCTTCCTTACAGCTGCGCTCCTCAACAAGATTCCCATGATTAGCAGGAAGTTGACCTTGGATAAGCTCAAGCTTCGCCCTAGCACGAATAACCTTCTCGTGGACATCACCCTCATGGACATTAAGCATTTTAAGAGACTTTTTCACCTTCTTAAGTCGAGACACAAGGATGAACATGGGCGAGCCAATGATGTCATCCGACCAGGCATCAGCAACTAAAGGGTGAAATTTTGGGGACTTGGTAAGGAAGTTATTGAACCGAAAAAAATCATGTTTTCTGGGGGGGTCGCCAACAGGGAGGAGAATACAAGGCGAATGGTCAGAAAGTCTGGCAGGGAGGAAGAGAGCTTTAGCCCTCCGGAATTTGTCAAACCAAAGCCCATTTGAGACAACACGATCGAGCTTTCTGTAAATGCACAGGGAGGAGTCGCGCCCATCATTCCAGGTATAGTGCATACCTTCGTGACAGAAGTCAGCTAGGTCGCAGTCTCTAAGACAACTATCAAGGTCAATGGAACTTTTGTTATGCCAAATCCCTCCCAGGGCCTCGGAAGGGGACCGGATAGCATTGAAGTCCCCAAGAGCCGCTCAAGGAAGATCGCCCAGATGGTTAGACAAAACTCTAAGACTATCCCAAAGGAGCCGACGGGAGATTTCTGAATTTGTTCCATAAATAAAGGACAGGATGCATCGTATATTCTCCTCGAGGAAAAGGACCTCAAGGTGAACGACCTGGCCCTCCGAGGCAAGGATGATGCACGAAACCAGATTTGGGTCCCAGCCGACCCAAATCCTACCACTCGGACAAGCAGAGTAATTCATAACCCAAGACCAGTTAGGTTTGATTCTGGTGGAGACCGTCAGAGAGTTTCTCTCCGCAACCTTGGTGTCCACCAAACCTACGATACTACACCTATGAGAACAAATGAGGTTGCTGACTTCGTGGGCTTTTACAATCCCATTAAATCCCCTCACATTTCAGCAGGCAATACTAGTCATAGAGTAGGATTGAGGGAGGGGGAGGGAGGTCTTACCCCCCGAGATTTTTTATTTCTACGGGAGGAAACACGATCCCCCTTGATGGATGCAAGACCGTCACATGACGAACAGTTAGCAGGGCCAGACAATGAATCACGAAGGCTGGTAACGGTCGGTGGATCTGGTGAGGAAGGGGAGCAAAGCTTAGGAGCACTAAACGATCCAGGATCGGAGAAGGCCCTTTCAAGCCTCGAAGGGACTTGACCGGGAGGCTCGGGACAACGGGTAGGACTACCTGGCCTGGGGGGGAGGTGAGGGAGGTCGCATACTGGAAGAGCCAACGCCGTCTGGGGCATTTAGCTTAGTCGGAACGGCCAGGACCCCATTAAGCACCGGTCCCGGGGCCGGACCAATGAGACTGAGAGAAAGGTCTTGATCACAACCAATGGGCTGCGCGGATGAGATCAGAATAGGGCAGTCTAGCGAATCATTTGTGCTATCCCCTTGCAAGGCCATGAACGATTTAGAAGTCGTTATGGCCTTAGGGACGAAATCTATGGGCAAGGTTGCAGCCGCAGCAGGATTTTTTAAGCGAGGCGACTGCCTAGGAGGAACGGAGGGTGATGAAACAACACGAGGAAGAGCCTCCTGTTTGGGGACCCAAGAAGCCTTGGGTGGTTGACTCTTAACCCTGCTTTTTTCAGGAATGACCCTGCGCGCCGGCCTATGTTGATACTCAATTTTGATATCACATAGGTGATCAATATGATCACTGGGACGTCCACTAGTCCAAATCTTCACAGAATTCGGCCGAGGGGCATTGACCCCCAATTCAACACAAACCCTAGCAAACCCCAACCGTTCAAATCTTTTAGTGACCGGATCTAAAAAGAGAGGCTTGCCAACAGCACTCACAATCCAACTTAATCCCAACGGGGTCCAATATTCAACCGGAATCCCAGACATCGAGATCCAGGTAGGGAAGGATTTGTGTTCTTCACGGGCTAAAATCATACCAAGGCTCCATTTTTTAAGAAAGAACGGGTGCCCAGCAATCGTCCACGGCCCATTAGCCAAGCATTTGTCAAGCATGGGGCTTGAAGAAAAACGAAAGAAATAGAAACCCGATTCGTTACAAGCCACATGCTGTAGGTCAAATCTCTTCCAAATTTTCTTGGTGATATAATGTACAACATTAAAATGCACAGGATTGCCAACAAAGTATCCAACAAGGGTGGGACCCCACAAGTCCTCACCTTGTTGGGTGACTTCAAGGGGAGGGGATAAGATAATATTATCTAAATCAGAAATATCCGGAGGGAAAAATTTAAGTGGGCACTTGCCACCAAAAGCCTTTTTTCTAACAACTGAAGCCCATGAGGAACCTGAGGGTCCAGTGGCAGGGGCAGCAATAGGGCCAGCAGCAGCAGTACTGGGCAAAACAGGGCCACGGGGACTCTGAGGAGGCTGCACAACCAAACTGGCAGAATCAAGAGTAAGGAAAGGAGGTACGACAGGGACAATCATGCTTGAAGATGGCAGCAATGGAGAAGACGAAGCCTCCACTGTCTCCAAGCCTCCCGGCCGAATCCGCAGTCCAATTGGGAGAACCGAGGAGCTAGAAGAAAGGCCAACGGGACAGGGAAGCCGATTAGTGAGACACGCAAACCCATCATCCACCGATTCAGGTGGTAGAGAAGAGGGAAGCCCAGCCTCGAAGGAGGGCACGGCCAGAATCGAAGGGGGAGAGAGCAGGGCCGACCCAATCGGACCAGAAGAGGTCACGGCAGAGGCGCACGAGACCAACGGGATGGGCGACTCTGATTTGGCAGGGGGCTAGACACCCATCTCTTGGAGAATGGGGTGAGATGGAGGAAGAGGGGAGGAAGGAGGAGGGTCACCAGAGGCCAAAGGAGACTCACCAGGGGGGAAGGACCACGAACGACAACTTGAGCGCCTACGGCGAGGAACGGCGGACAGGGGAGGGTAGTCGCTGTTGCAAAATACTTCAGGTTAAGCTGCTGGGGTCGAGGCCTGGTTGGGATGTGGATTGTGTGTTGCAAATTTCCGGGATGGGATTAAAGTGCCCTCTGACTGGTATCTGGAGCCCCTGCCTACGGCTGAAATCAGAATGATTAGATCATGCAAGTTGTACTTGGGGTTTCCGCTATATTGGTCTGCATAACTATTGGCAGTTCCCTTGTTTCTCAAATCTGTTTGTGGATTACATTTCCATGGTGGGATTTTCAGCTGGACGTGTTACCTGAGTATGGAATGTATGCGGTAGCACTAGCTTTGATGCTCTGGCCGTTTTTTTTCGTTCATTTAAATCTTTATACGTTCCCTTGTTGTGGACGCTGTCATTCTCTTGTGTCGGTTGATGGCGTTGAAGGATGTAATTCTATTTTTCGCCGCCTTTAGGTACCTTATTTTGGTTTTGTATTTAGGATCACACTGCTTGGGGTAAGCCCTAGCGTCCTTGTTCTAAACCCAAGTCGGAATAACACTTGGTGATAGAACATTGTATCTGTATATTTTCTTTTCATTTATAAAATTTACGTACTTAAAAAAAAATCACCACCATCAGCAATATACTGCCAGAGAATCCAGCATCAGAAAAAATCTTCTCACAGTGTTCTGCGGATTCTTAAATTATGTAGCAGAATAACCACAAGCATTCCACACTCAGCAATCTGCCACATCAGCAAGCCATATCAGCCAAAAATCCATATCGGCCTCAATCCAATTTGGCCTCATATCCAAAATGGCCGCAAATCCAATTCGGCCTCAAATCCAAATCGGCCTCAAATCCCAATCTCAGCAATCTGCCACTTCAGCAGGCCAAACCGGCCTCAACTCCAACAAGGCCTCAGATCCACATCAGCCTCAAAATCAGACCAGCCAACTATCCAATCCTCCAGATCGGCCTTAATTCCAAAACGGTTGAAAATCCACATTGGCCTCAAATCCAAGTCGGCCTCATTTCCAAATCGGCCTAAAAACTAATCGACCTCAAATAAAACCGTCCAGAATCTCAAATCGGCAATATACATGCCATGTTAGCAAGCCAAACCGGCATCACCACCATCAGCAATATACTTCCAGTGAATCCAGTATCAGCAAAATAACTATTATGGACAGCAGTGTCAACAGCAAACCAAAAGGAACAGCCAGCATCAACAAGCAGTCAAAAAACACTCCTTGACAGCAAGAGGAGAATATCACCTCGAGCCTAGAGAGCCATTAGAGATCTTTGAGGCTTTTTTCCACTTGTTTATTGATTTGGCTTGGTTCCAGACACCATCTTGCACAGAATGGACAATATTGTGGGGCACCTCCGAATCACGATGCCCTTCTATATTTTGAGAACGGAAAGTGTGGAGGCCCGCCACTAAATCATCCAAATTGCTAAATTGATTGAGTGGAGAAACCGAAATCAAGTTCAGTAAGGAATAAAAAATAAAAAATAATCTACTTCTCATTCGGAGATAAAGAATTAGGGTGTGGATGTGCAAGCGCGGACACCCTGAGGGCTTCGAAAGGAGCACCCACAGAGTTGAGGAGATTTGCCCCATCAAGTGGAAAGGATGATCTGAAATCCTCCCTAGTCTGATCAAATATATTACACCAGCATTTATCTAAAAAGAGTAAAACCAAGTATCTATGCTCGAGGGCGAGTGCATTCAGAGAACGCCAAAGAGCTTCTTCCTCAGTCAACAACAGGATGGCAAGGGACAATGGATCAGAATTAACCTCTGCAGCATCCGAAACCACATGGGATTGGGCATAATTAGTTACCAGGCAGCAGTCAAGGGACCCTTGGACACTGCCATCAATAAGCCCTCGCCCACAGCAACTTCGGCTGTCCAAGCCTCCTTAATCTGGTCAAAAAATGCCAGATGGTCATCATGCACTGAATCAACATCAACGGAGCAAGCCCTCGATTGAATCAGGGCTGTGGGGCCGAGAAGGGCTCACCGCCGCCCTTGACGAGCAAGCCATGCCAGCGCCGTCAGAGAGACAGCGCCCAAACCCTCCACGGAGGGAACGCAGACAAATTTAAAATCAGGGCTTAGAGAGAGGCGAAAGCATCTCTCTCCAAGCCATCTTCGCTAAACATTACCAGTTTGGCTTCGTGTTGTCTGCCAGCCTTCTTCGTGATGTAAATATATTTTCTCGATTGAATAAAAAAAATGCCTTGAGGCCGGCTCCCGGTATCCCGGCTTTCAGCTTTTCCTGCCCAATATTTGAAGGCTTCTCCTGCTTCATGGCGCGGTGGTCCGTTGAGGTGTTTGCTCGGTACCATGTTGATATGGTCCAGTATCATTTGCCTAGATTGGATGCTCTTCGTGTTCGTTTTTCCTGCGTTCCCATATATCACTCTCGGTGGTCGATGCGTTTGTTGATTTGGTCTCATACTGCTGTGGTCCAGTGATCCAATTGCGCTGATGTGCCCTTCCGGTTCTGTCGTAAGCCGGAGGCCAATTTGGTTGTTGGCTTATCCATTTTGAAGAGTATTGATAGGGCCATCCGCAGCTTTCTGTGGTACGGTTCCTATGAAAGGAAATATACAGGAAAGGTTTCCTGGAAAGATCTTTGCACGCCTAAAGAGGAAGGAGGATTGGGAATTAAAAACATTGTAGCATCTAATAAAACATTGTTGTGTCACCATTTTTGGAGGATTATCACAAAGGATCCGGCCTCTGTTTGGGTGTCATGGTGTTATACTCATCGCATCAAAGATAGGTGCACCTGGACCATAAATATTCCAGATTCAACCCCTTGGAGTTGGAAAAAACTCGTGAAACTCCGTTCTACTCTTCGCTCCAAGATTCGCTACCATATTGGTAATGGAGTGGACACCTTCCTATCGCTAGATTTTTGGCATCCTATTTGATCTCTTGTGATCGGTTCAATGAGAGAGTCAGGTGTATAACTGAGTTGCCATCTGACACAAAAGTCAAGGACATCATCAAGCAAGGTAAATAGATGTGGCCTAATCTGTTTGATATGAAGGTTGTAGGTATCGTTGAAAGCATGCCACCTTATACCCTTGATTCATCCTGTAGTGATGTGGCAAAATGGTGCGATGATAACAATGGAGTTTTCACGACTAAATCTGCATATGGGCTTTTCCAAGAGCCTAAAGAAAAGGTGGCTTGGTCTAACCTTGTCTGGTGCCCTATGTACACTCCGGCTTATTCCTTTATTCTTTGGCTGGCTATTCGGTTAAGACTAAGCACTCTGGATCGAGTGAACGCATTCGTTCAACAACAAGCGTCCTGTATCCTATGTACCAACGGTTTAGAAAGTCATGGCCACCTTTTCTTTACTTGCCCGATCACTTCGGCTGTTTGGCGGTTGATGCGCCGTAAGGCTGGGATAAGCTAGCCTCATCCTAATTGGCATTCAAATATCATGTGGGCTACATACATCTGGAAAGGTAATAACCGCAAAGCACTCTCCTTCCGCCTCACTCTTGCTGCCACGGTCTATTTTATCTAGAAAGAAAGAAACCAACGAATTTTTAAAAAATTATTGCCTCAAAATGAATCCCAAATGTTTAACCTAATCTCTACTGCGGTCCGATGTAAACTGGAAAATGCTCCCGTAGATAGAACGCATAGCGACAGATCTATTCTAACTAGATGGAGTATCCCTCTTTCGAACCGGAGGTCTTTTTTTTTTTTTTTTGGTAAGTAAGTATTTTGGATTAAAGGAAGAAAAAATTACAAAATCTATATTTTATCTCCAAATATTTTGACTTGGATTTAAAACATAAAACGCTAGGGCATATCCCGAGCAAACGGTACAACAGGTAATACCAAAAAAACCTCTAAGAGGACAACATTCAACAGAAAAACTTCATAAAATATGAAATTTGGTTCAACATCAGGAGCACCAAAATCTGAAGCAGGCAAGCCAATATTCCTTCATCAAAGGGAATCAGCAGCCGCGCCCCATCCTAATCCAAGGCAGGGGCATTTACCACCCCCAGAAATAGCAGTAACCTGAGGGAGCATAGTTCTACAGCAGGGGCCGCACCCAAGATCAGCAAATCCAGCCTCATCACCCAGCAGCCACTCACAAAAAATCGAAAAGGCCAACAGAGGAAATCAAGTCACCCAGATCAAGGCGCAAACCCAAAACCAGCAGTTTCCGATCACTAAAACTGGACGCAGCCAAAGGAATGATAAACCGGGCCGGCAGTTTATAAATTCCAGCAAGACCAGGTCACAGCAGCAAGGGATACGGCACTGCCAAGAAAGAGCACATTCGGCCAGCAGCAACTCATGACTACTATGATGATCCAATGCACTAGCAGAGGCATTAACAACAACAGAAAGGCTTCACAGCATCATCTATCAGTTCAATAGCAAATCAGCACTAATTGGACAGATTGCAAAGATTTGCTGTCTAGTTGAGATCCTAAAGGCTTACATCTCCAGTTGCACTCTGATCCCTCTCTCTTGCCTGGCCGATTTGGGCTTCTCCGCTTCGCACATCGAAAGCTGCACGGGGCATATGCTGCTAAAGTTTTTCTTCTTATGCTGGTTTTGCTGTCGAGGTTGCATCGGCTGTGCGTCCACCCGGCTCCTACTCTCTCTGTATTCTGGTTGGGTGGAGGCAGTTAGGTGCCTACCTGGCGCCTTTAAAAAAAAGGGGGGGAAGGTTTACTTGTTGACCGGATTAAGGGGCTAGTCAACTCTTTGTTCACCCTGGAGATCGATGCTCGGTGGGGCTGACGTGGACGGGTAGAGACATTTTGTCTATCTGGTCCTGTATCTCGTGCTTGGCCGGGTTGGTTCTTCGGCGCACTACTCATCTGACACTGAGTGGGGTGTGTTTCTGTTGGAGCCTTTCTCCCGATGGTGTTGCTGATGTGGACACCTTGGCGTTGGGGTGCATTTCAGCTCCTACACTCGCTCTTCCCAGTTGGGTGTAGGCATCTTCCTGGTGCCTTTATGTCGTCTTTCGTTTTCTTTTCATGATTATTCCTTGTATGTAAAAAAAAAAAGGCCTGTTTACTCATTAACCGGTCTAAGGAATTTGGCCAGCCAGCTCGTTGACTAGCTTCATGGAGTGCGGATCGCGACCTTGCTGACGTGGTGAATGTGTTGTTGGAGTTTTTTTCCCCCGATGGGTGTGCTGACGTGGACACTTTTGTGGATCGCGATATTGCTAACGTGGTGAGTGTGCTGTTGGGGCCTTTCTCCCGACGGTGTTGCTGACGTGGAAGACTTGGCGGTTTACTCATTGTCTGGATGGCAGTGCGGTGCTTTCTGGCTCCTATGCTCACCCTTCCCCGGGTGGGTGTAGGCTGACGTGGAAAAAAAAGGGGAAGGGTGGTTTACTCATTGATCGGTTGGCAGTGAGGCGCCTTCCCGCTCCTTCGCTCACCCTTCCCTGATTGGGTGTAGTCTGACGTGGACCTAGTTGACCGGTCCGAAGATCTGTGGTCTGTGCTCTAGCCCGCTCAGGTGAGCCGGCAGTATGGGCTGACGTGGATGTGTGGGTGTAGCCCTTTTCAGGTCCAGTTGATGTAGATGAACACCTGAATGCCGGTTTGCTATTCCTCCTTGGGCTTGAGTACCTGAATGTTGGTTTCTCACTATTTCCCGATTTGGACCCCTGCTGACATGGACGAAAAGGAGCTTTTGGGCTATATGGCTCTTGCGCTTACAAGCCCAGGTCCCAGTGGGTGACAGGATAGCGTCATATGGCTGGTTTGCAATTGCCCTGTCTTGGCTGCTGAATTGAATGACGTGGAAGGAGGGCTATATAGGACTCCCTTTTATACTTTCTGTTAGACTCATGCTTCTATATTGGTATGCTCAGGGAATGCCCTAGCGGCTTTATTCTATATCTAAATCGACAAAACACTTAGAAGGAGAATAGAGATTTGTACAGCTTTTCAAATTTTAAAAAACTGTAATTACTTACCAAAAAAAAAGATTTGGTTATTGGCTCTTTAGTCTTTTTTTTGGTAAGTAATATGCATTAAATTTAAAAGAAAATTACAAAACTCTGTGATAACTCCAAGTGTTTTACCAACTTGAAATTAGAGCAAAGACAAAGGAGTGTACCCCGAACCTCATGAATATGTCCTGATCTGAGACCAAGACCACGACATGAATAAAATAAAAAAGTAAAAAAAATAAAAATACAACAAAAAATATACCAGATCATCCTAGATTTTTTTTTGGTAAGTAAGTATTTTGGATTAATGGGAGAAAAAAAATTACACAGACTATGCTTTATTTCTAAGTATTATGACTTAAAAGTAAAGCATAAAATGTTAGGGTATATCCCGAGCAGCAGGTACATTATAAAATAACACACCAAAACAAGAAGTCCTCCAGGGGACAACGTTCAACAAAAACAATAAAATATGAAATCTATCTAATGTTACACACGATCAGACAACTGATCAGCTATTCCACGCAAACCAGACCAGCCATAGCTTGCAAAAGGCACTCCGGCTACAAAAAGCCACTCAGGCCTCAAAAGGCACTTCAGCATCAAAATGCCACTCCGGCCATAAAAGGCACTCCGGCCAATTAGCTAGCATAAAGCATACCAGCCCCAAAGCCACAAGGCACTCCGAAATCCAACAACAAAGCCACTTCGTCCTACAAAATATACTCCTTCCAACAAAACCACTCCGTGCAACAAGTCCGGATTTAACGCACTCCGGATAAAAGGCACTCCGGACTCATGCAGCCACTCCGAACTATCAAGTCACTCCGACCTAAAAGAGAGCGTGAAACACTCCGTCCTCCAAGAATCATAAGGCCACTTCGGTCGAATGGACTCCGGCCTTAAATCACTTCGGCCATTAAGCTATTCACAAAAAACTCCGATTACACAACATTGCAATCAGCAATACAGCAACTAGCCCATATTCTATAATCTGCAACACAGCACCATCAACACATTCCTGCACTATAACCGGACCTCCACAAGTAGCTAGATGCCACCAAGCCCAAACTCAGCGCAGCAATCTGACTCAAGCTCCAACACTATCACCAGGCAATAGGCGAGCACAAGCATTATTAGCCCTTTTGGATAATCTGCATCTACGAGCCTTTGCCCTCTTCCATTCTTTATGTTTCAAAGCCCCCATCTCCCGAAGGGAGGGCAAATAAGAGGTGGCCAGCATCTTTGGGGATCCCTGCCCAGCAGCCACAATCCCAGCAGGAGACACACCTGGAAGATTAACTTCCACAGGTTCACATGGGCTAGGAAGGACCCGTCTAGCTTGATCAAAATGATTCAAGCAATATTTTCGAGCAATCCGAGAGATAGAATCGGGAGTAATATCAAGATTAATCTCAGTGGACGAGCTGGGAGCAAAATGAACAGGTGAGGAATTAGGGGGCAACACCAAAGAAGCTTTAGCCACCACTGGGTGAGCGTCAACAGCAGAGAGGGGATCACAACAGGGCTTCACTGCAAACTCTGCCTCACATATCACAGCAGGAACACTAAAAGCATGCAAAAGCTCTGGATTTTGCAGTTTGGATTCTGAGAAGGTTTTCTCCTCATCCTTTGCCCTTGGCACAAGACCCTCACAACATACCCCGGACACACAAACAGCTGGTAACTTAATATCTTTTTTTTTGGTAAGTAAGTTAAATAAATTAAATAAAATAAAAAATACAAAAACGATGTTCTAATTCCAAGTGTTTTGCCAACTTAGACTTAGAACAACGAGATGGGGCATACCCCGAGCATCATCAAAGCCACAGCTAGGTGTAATTTGTCTAAAGCGATCGTATGCAACCTGGTCAGACAACACAAACAAGCCTAAAAAAAAATATAGATTGAACAAGGAAATTACTAAGTGGAGCTACAGCATCATCTAGCCACCAGGGACTTGAAACAGCAAGTCCAGAACCTGCACCCAATGCCACTCCGCCCCATAACGAAGGAAGTCCAATGTACTCCGTCCAATGCACATCATATTCAACAATGCACTCTTGCCTCCAGAAGAAGCGTACTCCGTCCAATGCACTCTGAATTCCATAGCGCACTTCGGCCTCCAGAAAAAGCACTTTGAAATCTGCACAGTCACTCCGTCCAATGCACTCCTGATTAACAGACTGCCAGAAAAAGGCGATCTGGATTCTGCAAAGCCACACTTGCAACCGAGCCACTTCGTCCAAGGGGGCAAAAGCCACTCCTAAAACCGGAGTTCATACACATTAGACGCACCTCTTTTTTTTTTATGCGTGGAGCTCACTCCGGATTCCGGAGTTCACACCACCCACTCCGGATTCCGGAGCTCTCACATTCCGGGATCCGAACTTCACACAATTCTTTTTTTGTGACGTGGAAACCACTCCGGATTCCGGAGTTCACAACCACACTCCAGATTCCAGAGCTCTCACACTCCGAATTCCGGAGTTCGCACTTTTTTGTTTTTTTTTTTTTTGTTTTTGGTAAGTGGAGTTTACACAAGCATGCCCAAATTTCATCCTCCACAAAAGCAGACCAAGCTTCATACGCAGTCCACTCCGAGCGAGGGCACTAAAACAGCCGAGTTCCAGCAGCTACTTACCAACGCCATTTGACAGCAAAGACATGGCAGAAGCAATGGGCTCACAGCCACATGAGATCAGCATCAGCATAATGTCCAATGGCCATTGGCAATAATTGTAAAACAGCAGGGCATTTCCATCACCACAGCACAAACCCTCCAGAAGCCATACGGCAGAGTAAATGCATCAGCAAGAGTACACCAAAGATCTGCACATGCAAATGCGACTGATCTGCAAACCCTCGAGTTGCTACAAATCAGCATCAGCAGTAGGTCATACAGCTTCAGCAGGCACCAAGGATCAGCATCCGTTGGCAGGAAGGGGCAAAAACACCACAGCCAATGCAACGCCAATCATTCAGCTTTACCAAATCTTCGGCAATACGGTGCTCAGTAAAGCATTCCTTAAATTGCAATGCGCTGCACCAATCAATTAAGCGCCCATCGCTGCCTCATTGCCATTAGAGCCAATAGCCAATCGACCATATGTTCATGAATAATCAGCCAAGAGAAAACAGAAGCCACAATTCCAAACTCAATCACAAAAAGATAAGATTCTGCTACTTGACAGCAACCAGCTCCCATTTAACATCATCAGCAATTAGCTTCTATATTGCAGCAAAAACAACCCCAAGCCACGACCAGGCAAACCTTCAACATTATCAGCAGCAGAGCAACTACCCCAGTCCCCATTCAGGTACACCAGCCGCTGAAGCACTAGAACTCCCGTGCAACCCCACTCCATGTTCACGCACAAGATGCCACCACTTCACAATCATGGGGGGGAAGGGAGGACAGTGCTGAGAGAGAGGACAACACAATACCAGAGCTTCATAAACAACCCATTAATCAATAGAAAACCAATACAACGAAGAAGCAGGGACAACTAAACAAAACCGGGAACCAATCCCATAGGAGAACTAGCCAAACCAATTAACTATTTTTCACAAACTCCAAAAGGGGAGAACGGCAATATCCAAGAGCACAAAAGGTGCCCAGATATGAGCAGCCAGTAGGCAAGGCTGGCATCTTTTCCAATTTTCTAATTTTTTCTTTTTTTATATACCCCACCGAATCCGAGTCGGCCTAGAACTATCAGGCACGGAGATGGTCAATAATTTAAGCCTCACAACATTGACCACCAAAGAGAAGAGATGGTTAAAGTCATGGGGTGGTGATATTTGGAAAATTCGATTATTGCGCTCCTTCCATAAGAAGTAAACCGTGGCAACCAAAGACAATCGTTTAGAGACAGCCATAAGGCTTTTCCCTTTCCAAATAGAGGCAGCCCAAGATATATTTTGATACCACTCAGGATGGGGCCAATGAATACCATAATGTCTTTGAACTTTAGTCCATAAGGCTCTGGAGAACGGTCAGGAGAAGAAAAGATGCTCGAGGTCTTCATCTCCTGTGTTGCAGAGAAAGCATCTAGGTGACAGGTTTGGGATATAATTGAGGCGGTCAATTGTATTCAGTCTCCCCTTAATAGCGAGCCATAAGGTAAATGCGTGGGAAGGAATATAGGATGGTCCCCACACCAAATGAGCCCAAATAACCTTTGGCTTGGGAGGATGGATGAGAAGGTATGCGGACTTAGTCAAGAATTTGCCATTGACAGTCCCGGCCCACCTCAAAGAGTCTTTTTGATTGCTGCGAGGGGGTTAGTCGGCATATTTATGGCAAGGTGTGACACCTCAGTGTCGAAAAAGTTAGGCCAGTCCCATCTGTTGTTCCTGATTATTGCATCGACCTTGACATCCCAATGCAAACCCGAGACAAGGCGAGTACGGTCGGTGCTCACCTCACTCAGGGGGCCAAGGGGGTACCAGTTATCGTGCCAGAGGAAGGTATCAGAACCATCCCCAATGTCCCTGACCGAGTATGCACGCATAAAAGGCCAAAGTTTCATAATTTTTCACCAGCTCCAAGGGGCCGATGACGGGAC
>JAODPA010145528.1:0-15446 GCA_025585075.1 Nepenthes mirabilis
ACTCTATTAATGATAATAAATATAAATTATGATTGTTTCAAATGATTTTTGAAATGCATTTGGTTATTATATTCGATCAATATAATGGGTCAAATTTCTGATAAATGATCCATATCACTTCATAATGTAACATCTAATCATAGTATTGCTGACAAGGATATCAAGAATATTCTATGGAGGAGATTTAAAAAAAAAAACTATGCTTAATTCTTTTAATATTCATTTATTTAAATCTTTTCACATATTTTTGATATTTTTTTTCTTTTAAAATAGGGACCGGATCACAAATATGAAAATTTGAGACTATAATAACTGAAATCAAATGGATGGATGAGGAATCATGAAAGTAGACAAACACAATCTAAGAAGAAAGCAGACAAATGTATCATGATAGCCAAATGTATTATGATTATATGACCATAAATTTGATAATAATTCCTGTCCAACATATATTTCATAATTTCATTAAGTCACTCAATGAAATGCCGTGATGGGTTTGCGAACAATGCAGTTGTTACGATTGTACGCATTAAAGAATTAAACAAACATAAAGAACGTTTTAACAGTTAAAAGCTATAAATTATGATCGAGCAATAGCCATGAAGATTATAACTAGATATGTCCAAAAGAATAGGAAGGGTGGAGATGAATAGATTGCAGCTCTTAGTGATAAGTCGTGCAATTGTGGCAATTTTCAGCAACTGAAAAGCTGTTATACTTGACTAAACTATTTTATTGACAAATGTGTAACATTATGCTTGGGGCATATTCAAATGATATTATTCTTGTTTAACACTCAACTTAATTGACCAATACACAAATGACCAATCATGATCCATTCTTGAAATGATAAGCAAGAATGAGGTCATCCTAAGTCCTCTAAAATCAAGTAAACATGGATCAAATGGAAACTTATATGAAAAAAAAAATAGTGAAAAGGGTAACAATCCAATCATAACCATATAAATTATACAAATAATATTGACAGTGTATGTATAAAAAAATTGCGATATACTTAGAAAGAATTCTCTAGTAATTTTTGTTATTAAATAAAAATTTGAAAATAGTATATTGGGATGATCAATTACAAGAATTTCCTGCACAAACTGATGACTTTTTTTTTTTTTTTAACATAGAATTTCCTGCACTTTCTGTGCATCACAATGCATGGCAGTTTTACTCTGCATAACCAATCGAGTCTGCTCTACTACTACTTTTAATTCTATTTCTTCTTAATTCCTCCAAATTGAGAGGGAAATGGACTTAGTAGGAGAGACTTCATATCCATTACGATCTCTTATCTTTTATTACCTAAATCAAACACCGGAAACGTCTTCATTTCAATATTTTTACTGTCAATTCTTACCATTTCCTTTGAGCCAATGAAGCATCCTTGCCAACCGTTCCCGTTACATACTTGAGGTTGTATGTGATAACTCAAAAGTAACTTCATATGTTGCCTTCTTCACAACTGCATCAAAACATGATCAGAGCTTCTGTCATCATTTTTCAGACAAGTAGTAAGTGATATCATATATCACAGGGACTGTACAAGTAATCACACATTCCTCGATATCTATTGAGTTTTGTGATTCAGATTGACTTCATCATGATCATAATTAATCATACATTAACATGTCATATGCATCTCATTATATTGACTTGCTGGTATCATTTGTTGGGGACATGATATCATAATATGATCCAGTTCAGCTGGTTCTAAATCAAACCAAATGTTTTGGAAAAAGAAAAATACTAGTATACCATTAATGGGGAAAAATTTTAAAGGTTTTGTCTTGAACATCTAGCAATGTCTTTACATGATCGACACATGTAGGGCCCTTGCCCTTTCTCCTACTCATCTCTTTTATTTTTTTCGGGAGGTGGGGCGAGGGGGTGAGGGTAGGGTGGTGATGGTGGTGGTGTGGAGGTCAGAAGGCAGCTGAAAGGGATCGCCATAGAACAGGGACAAAAGAGCTTTCTGTGGGTAGCTAAGAAAATCCCACTTTGAAAGCATTTTCATCAAAATTCTAATTTATTTCTTAATATTTTCCTACTTTTTTCTTGTCTTGGGTGAGAGCATCGGAAGCCTGCCTTTGTCAAAATGGGAGTGCTACTCCATTAAGGAGGTAATCAATGGCCCCAAGCAAATCAAACGATGAGTCCCAAAACCAATCAAGAACAAGCATATGAATGATGAATTGTCTAAATATGAAGATTAAATCTATATCTTACCTTACCGTGTAAAGCCTGAACACCGAATTGGCAAGTTTTAGGATAAGTGGACATGGCCTCACAATTTGGAAATCAACAAAATTTGTTGGAAAACATTTACCTTACCCAAAAAAATCGGAAAAACAATTAATGCTTTGCAACAAATTGTGAAGGCTGTGAAGCTCACCAGCTCTGGTGCATTCTGATCAATCCATACACATGAAGAACTCTGAGGGCGTTAACATTGGCCCTGAGTAGCATGATGTTCATGACCCACACAGGATAGTCAATGAGGGATGATGCAAAGCCTCCCATGTGTGCATTCATGTCTAAGGAGTTTTGCTACCTCCCAGGCCGCTCTAGCTCATTTGTTTAAAGACTTGCAGGAAGGCATTCACTTCTTCCATGTTTCAGTATCCTGCCTGAAGACCTCTGCAGTAATACCCTTCAAGCTTCCGCTAGCTATCCTCAGAGGAAAAACTGTCAATCTCTCCGGCCATTGCGCTAGCAGCCCACATGAATTTTCCTTTATATCTAAAACCTAAACCTCGGGAACAGGAGTTGACATGCGGCCATCTGGGTGTACCTGAAAGGAATCTACAATTATTCTCATTCGAAATGAATCCATAATAGATGGAGAGGTCCAACTTTTCTCATGCTGGGCCCAGGAATGTCAGTGTGTCTGTGATCATGTCAAAGTTAAGAAAATGCAAAAATATAAAGCCAGAATTAGAAAATACCATGCTTGATCTGGATATTAAGCCTTGCACAAGCTCAGCTTCTTAAAGATTTTACGGTTTTTCTTACAATGGATGTGATTCGTTGGTTTTGGACATATGCCAAAGTCACCCTTCTGCTTCAATTTCTTCCAGCAAAGGCTTTTGGCTACTGCTTCAATTGCAGACTGCTAAGAATTCAATTCCTCGCCAGTTCTACCCCAACCCATCAAGTGCGTCTGCCAGATTATAGGTGGCTCTGACATAATCCAATACCCACCAAGACAAAGAATTCGATCAAGTAAAGTCAACTTACACAACCATTTGTGATGTTTCCAACCGAAAATTGTAACAGCTTTACTAGAAAACCTAGCCATAGAGATCGGATCATCATAACCATAAACTTAGAAGCACTCAAGCAAGAAGTGTCAACAACAATATGCACTGCATCGTGTAACCCATGCTACATAAACTCCTCATAGTGTATTGAAACTTCTTTTAGTAAGTAGCTCAGGAGACATTTATGAGTCTCGCACATCTAGTATTTAGGTCCATTTCCACTCGGTGGCCAAGCCCAGCAAATTCAGGTACATTGACAGATCCTTGAAGCTCTAAATCAGCCACTACCTTCTGGTTTTCCACATTACCTTCCAACAAGTTCCTCAAAGACCAAATGCCCCATTCTCTAAAGAAAGGGTTGTCTTCAATGGTAACAAACCTTTGCAAGAGAAGAAGAATTCCACTCTTCTTCCTAATTTAATCTTGCACAAGCTTCCTCCAGTATGCACAATTACCAATCACTGAAAAGTTTCTGTGGAACCCCTTGTAGGGACAAACCTTAGGTGGTGTAGGAGATTGGTTTTTGTTTTGTTTCATGGATTTGCAGATTGTTGATGGAAGCTCAAGTTCGCCAAGCAAATGTAAAAGCAAGTCCAAGAGTCCACCAGATAAAATAGCATTTATAACATCCCCTGGACTGTGATTGGCATCGCACCCCACTGAGCCATCCCTGCACAGATCTCTCTCAAAATTGTAAGGGAATATCCAAGAAGATCAGTGGAAGTATAGCCAGTTGGAAGGCCGGAATGGCCTCGGGAAGCAAAATTAACAGCCCCAACAGCCCCCCTAAATATTTCAAGAGCACACAGCATAATATCATTACAAAAATGAATCTCCTTAATTCAATCATTTAGAATCTCAGAGATGATTCCCAAAAGGTAAGCTTGTTCGGTTGCAAAATGAGTGGCTCTTCATTCTATATCTCCACCATTTTCTCTAAGGGACTAACTGAACTTAGCATGGTGAATAATGCAGAAAATAAGCTTCTTCTGAGCAAATTCTTGAAAGAAGCAATTTCATCCAATCCTCTCCAAAACCAGCTGGCAGAACCCAAAAAGAACATCAATTTTAGAATGTATGATTTAATTAAATCAAAGATGTTCAGGTGAGCAAAGTCAAAATTAAATAACAATAAGAAAAAAAAGATAATAGAATATTACCAGTTGCAGCAGTCCATACAATCTGTGCCATGATAGTTAATCCTAATTCATTACAAAACTCTACAAACAGTGCATGGCTTCCATCACAATGAACATAAATAATCGTACATAGTGGATCAGAAGTATCGCTTCTTCTTACCCTAGCAATTTAAAAGAACCCCACAGAGAAAAATTGGCGCCACACAGCATGCTGGTGTCTTTCTTCACCCACTGAAACATTTGCCAGCACTTGTAACCCAGTTTGGACAATTGCATACTCCGAATCATCACAACCGAGCACCATGCAACTAATCACATCTGAAACAATTTTGACTCCATCATGCTCCATAAACGATCTCTGATTAATGGCTTCTCTTGCGCATAGGTTTCTTAGGAATCTCAAAGATAACAGGAGAAGATTACAAGCAGATGAATGAGGAAGAGATTGCACCAGTAGGACTGTAGGCAGAATAGGTTTGGAAGCAAGATTTGAATGGCCATCATTCCTTCTAGAAGTTTCTATTAGAATTTCTATGGCTTCCTGTAAGATGGATGAGCCTGGGTTGGATAATAAAGGCTGTATGATACTGTGTGCAAGAGATAGCTCAGGGGACACGCAACATCTATCTCCTAACAAAAAAATTTGCACACAAAAACAATTAACCACCACCAGAAGGATGCTGCTGAATTTAATTATATATCAAGATTCAAATGAATACATTTACTAGCTTTTGATGGATACATACAAATGCCAATAAATAAGAATAAGATGATAAATAAGGCAAATTTTATCAAGAAGGTAAGAGAATTTGTGATTCTTCAGAGATAGATGTTAAGTAAGAAAATCGTGCAATCGAAATTATGTGGGAAGAGGAGAGGGAGGAAGGCAAAAGAGGAAATGTGAATGAAAGGGATTGAAGGGCTGCAACTTTAAGCCGGTATTTTTTCTGTACTTTTCAGACAGCTGCAATTTTACTCTCTCTCTCTTAATCTAATTACATTGCATATTGACTTGCCCCATTAATTTTAATTGGATCAACCATAACAAAATTGGGGAAAATCCAAAGCAAAGACTCTCTAAAGAAGCCAACTCTATAAAGAGTGCAAAATCTAAGTGAAATAGTGGATCATAAATCATGAGTATAGCTTAATTAGTCAATATCGCACCAAACTATAAATAAATATGCTGGTGGCCCCTAAAATATTCTCCAGAATCCCACAACTAGCCTACAATAGGAATACGGCTACAACAACGGATACTTGTGCAGTAGCGAAACAGGCACCAATAAAAGACAAGAACAGAATGTCAAAGATTTTTGTCCTGCTCCAAATTTTTTACACCTATTAAATGGAAAAAAAACTGTACATTTTTCGAGGATCTCAATTTTATTTCTGACTTCTAATTTAATCTCCCACCCTCAACACAGACAATTGCCACAATATCCGCCACCTCTCCCTCCCTCTGGTCTATAGTCCCCTTCAACTCTCCCCACCCTCCTTAGTAAATATTCAACATCTAAGCAGTAACCACTCAGTCAATATCCAACAACCAGGCCAATGAGACGTTACTGAAGTTATTAGGGGTGAGGCTATGGGACCAAAAGACTAGAAAAGAAAAAAGCACCAGGTTCAATTCCAAATATAAAAAGATCCAAACAACAGTAACAACATTTCTAGATTATCAAGTACACCAGATACAAAAATTAATTCCAAACAACAAACTAAGCACATTAACAAACCACTTTTCCACAAATAGCAAACAGAAACAAACCAAAGACTGAACCTCAAATTTAAAAAAAAAAAAAAACACAATAAATTTTGCAGAATTAGAAACCTCACAGTTCTCAAGGCCAACAGCTTCAGCCTCCAAATGCCGATGTTCAGCAGAGATGAGATGAATGCCAATTTCTGGGCACCACAAATGGCAGAACTGAAGCAGACACTTCAGAATTTTTGGAGTGAAACAATGAAATCAAGGATGATTTATGTATAAGGCTTAGAATAGAGATACCCAAGTATTCGCCTCCCTGACGATGAGAAGGAGGAGGGAGTGATCGTTGGACAAGGTGCACGTTTGTTTTAGGGCTTCGGAGGTGCAACTGAATTTTTTTTACATTAGACAGGTCACTGGCTAAACAGATAAATCATGGTCCTCTTACAATTGTCACTCAGATTATCAGATAGAAAATAGGATACCTAATTAAAAATCATGATCAGAGATGGCTCGGCTTGTCTGGAGCCAAGCCAGCCTTATTTTTTACAAAAAAAAAAAAAAAGAAAAAAATCCCAAAACTGGTATCTGACTTTTCCCCACGTATGCACCAGATTTCACATCCGACTCTCACCCAAATACCTAATTCTTCTCATCCCAGCAAGATATTCCAAGTCAAAAAATCAAAATAGTCACAATGAATGCTGGTGATTAAGTTGGAATGTTGAGATAATTATGAAGAAATAAAAAATAATCATAAAATCAAAATAGTTAAGAAAACACACTGGACCTTAGGCATAACATTAGGGAAAATACCTGAGAATGAGTAAATAGGGAAATGAAAGTACCTAATAAGGTGGCAGCTGATGGTGTGTGGAGCAGGGCAGCTGGATTCTTGGTCAACGGTGGAAGAAGAGAGAATAGAGTTTATGAGTGTTCGTTGGAAGACAGAGATAATAATCAAGAAATCAAAAATAAAAAAAAAATCAAATTCGTACGAATAAATGCCACGTCACCCGAAGGTATTTCAGTAGTGGCTAAAGGGTGTCCTCCAAACATTTCACGCACACACATCCATATATGTATCATTACAAGCAAATTGATGAATCTTCATTAGGTTTCAACATGAGGCATCTTGCAACATATGACCACTCAATTGACAAGCTCTCTTTGCTTTTATAATCTAAAAAGGGGCATAGCACGACATTTGAATCCATCATCTCAAGCATTTATGATATTCAAGAAAAAGCACTGGATGCAGCTCAAACAAGAATGCATTTCCTTTAGTATTTTACAATGTGGCACAGCATTAGTCAAAAGCCAGCATAAGCCAAAAGCTACTAGGAGACATACTAATATCTGACAAGCTGAGGCAATAAAAGAACATCAGCAAGTCAAGTACCAGCATAAGATCATAACAATAGTGTTTTTTTATTTTCAAAAGGGTCATTTGATAAAATCTATGTTGTAAAACTTCTGCCAAAAATAATATAAGATTGTTTTTGAAGTTGCAAATCGGAACTCGTTAAAAAAAAAGAAAAACATACAACTTTGCTTTTTGAGAAACCTTTCGATGAAAATCCAATTTATAGCTTTTTGCTAAAGCTACTTTAAAAGCAATGCCAAACAGGCACCAAGGCCCTACAATATATACAAGATGCAATGGAACTTCCAAGGAACCATTGATTGCTATATTCATATATCGTCAAGAAGGCAAAATGCAGAGTAGAAGTTGAAAGGATACCTATATTTGGTTGCTGGCATTCAAGGCCTCGAGTTCTTTCTCAAGCCCTGCAACACTAGTTTGAAAGCATTTGCCAACAAGCACAGATCAACAGACACAAAAGGGCGTGTGTACTGAATAAGGGCATTGTGTCGGATTTCATTGAATAAAGTCTCAACATGACCATGCAAATGGATGTCAAACAACAGGTTTGCTTTAAGATTCCCGAGGTAGTCAAGGCAAAAAGCATAATGGTTGCATCAAATTGACAAGAAATGAGTGCTAAATTAGAAAGTAGCAGAACACCTCCACTCTGTTACACAACCTCGCCAAAACAAAACACCTCCTTGAATAGAAATCATTGATAAGCTCTCTCACTTCTGGTACTAGCTCTAAGAAATTTCTGAAGTTGATATTGTCAATAACTTTGCTCTGCAACAAAAAAAATTATTTAGTTAGAAAGAGAAACTCAATTAATTGTAGCAATAGTCATAGTGAAATATGATTTCAAAAGGAAAAGCACTACAGATATGCCTTCAACTCTGTCCTGTCAAAACTGGCAAGAGCGCACAGTCCACCATAAGTGGCCAGATCTTGCAGAGCAATCACCTCTGTGTAATCATTTCCCAGTTCAGTTCCCACTTCCAAGAACTGCAAAGGTACCAAACATATCTTAGATCACAACAAGAAACAGCCATGGAGAAATCCAAACACAGAACTATTAAGATCAACATAGCATTTGACTTCTGTCAACAGCATAAGCACAGTAGATACCTTAAAAAACATTAATATATATAGATCAGCCCAGTATTGCTGACTCCACACCAAGAAAGATGGAAAATGAAAGGTGCACAGTTAATTATGAAATGAATAAATGCAAGTAACACTGAAGCTCAGGATTTAGTGTAACAATGAAGCCCACATCTATAGCCCACACCACAATTATATGCCTGTCATCAAGCCAGAGTTATGTCATTGAAATAGATTCCAACCACCTCAGGAATTAAAAACTGTAACAATAGAAGTGCAACAATGATCCTCCAAGTTGCAGGTTGAAACAACAGAGAGAGACCTCCAAATCAACTACAAATAACGAACCTTGCGAGCAGCAAGTTTGTACTTTTTAACCTCCAGATAGGCCAATCCTGCAGCACAACGTAGTTTGGCAACAGTAACAGGTTCCAGGGCTTCTGCGGTCAGTTCTGCTTTGCTGACATAGCTTGTAACATGTGAAAACTGACCCATCTCAACGCTGACAAGAATTGCATTCAAACACATAATAATTATATGCTTTGCTGTGGTGCAATAATCACGAGTAGGAATGTAGCTCTTGAAGGCATCTCCAAGTGCCCCATGGGCATAATAAAAATCTCCAAAATCATGTAACCCATTCTAATGCTTTCTTTAATCAAATTTGTCTGCACAAAGGAATGATAACAAATTGAAAACTTTAAGGAAAACTGAACAGAAACAACAAAAAACAACAACCAAGCATTTGATAACACTGTGTTTGGAACAGTGAAGACTTAAAGGAGAGAAGAAGGAACACACCAAACAGCAGATTATAGTCTGCATTCCAAGTGAACATACCGACCATAAATGTCAAGATATGCATCTCCACTCAGAACATCCACCTACTCAGTTTTTGACAGATTAAATTTTCGTGCCCTCCAAGTCATCCACATATTTTAACAGATTAGATTATATCATTATACACTTGGGAAAGCATCAAAGAACTGTAGTATCATTTCACTAAAGACATTGATGCTTAATCTAGTTCTTGTTTCTCCAAACAAATGTCAAGCTGAATCACATAATGTCAACCTATAATCAACAAAATTTATGATACAAGAACATACACTTTAGCTCTGACTTTGTCGTCACTTTCATTCACCAGCCATCAGTTTCTTTGTGAATACAGAACCCACAACTAAAGAATATAAACGGCTTTGATAAAGTTTGACCAAGCATGAAGATGCAAATTTAAAACTCTTAATGGACAGTCTCCATTTAGTACTTTCCAAAACTAAAACTCATAAGAGCCACGTCATTCAACCAAATCCGTTGTCCTGCTACAGTGTTTAATCCTAAAACTACACCTGAAACACTTTTACTGACATCTTCCTGACAAGAACCAAATCAATCACTTCCATAATTAGCATATCTCATCAACCATGAATACTTCTTCATTTTATTTTATCCATAGTAAAACGGCCTATAAATGTAATTTGCAACAAATTACAAAAAACTTTTTACTCTGTCTCAAACTATAATTTGCAACAAATTACAAACAGTCTATTACTCTATCTCAAACTTTGTCAGCATTTTTTTGAATCAACAAGATCAAGCACTCAGATCTGATCAATAAAGAGAGAGATCAAGTGAATTCCACTAGACCATTTACAAGCGCAAGAAATAGAGAGACAAAATGTGAACGTGATCGAAATCTCTGAGACAAAGGAGAGAGTGAGAGAGAGAGAGGGAAAAGGGTTTTTTTTCTATTAAATTTCTTCATTTTATTTTATCTATAGTAAAACGGCCTATAAATGATATGAGCTCCATGGCCGAACGCTTGAGATCGACGGCGAAGTGTGAAGATTGCTGAGGGAAGGAGAGTCCTAGCAGAGGAGAAGAGGGAAATACAGAGAGAACGAGAGCGTGAGTGAGAGAGAAGAGCAGAAAGAACAGGGAGAGAAGAGACACAAGGGAGAAGAAGACAGTAATTAGTTTTTCTATTCCCCTCCAGCATAGTAACAGCCGTGTATATATAACAAACTACCGCACCTCGGTCACTAAGCATAATAAACTAACAGTAATACCACACTAAGAGCATGGGAAGGGAAAAACCAACTAAATAGGACAGTGAATGTGTAGGTGTACGGAAGGGGAGGCCTAACAAAATTAACTGAATATATTCTCTAAATTTAAGAGGCGGTTGGACAGCCCAAGAGGTCAGTGAGCTTCCAAGTGTGTATTGCTAAGTTTGTAACATTGCCGTCTCCATCAAAAGAATCTTATCCTCAAGGTTGAGAGCTGCTGCGTTCTGTGTATCATCTACCTGGGCGATGGTGCAAGCCACATTCAGACAATCTCGCTGATAGTGTGTTGATGTCCATGCCAAAAGGCCTTGCAATGGGGCTGTATACTCGTCTGGAGTAACTTCATAGTTACGAATAAGGGTTTCGGTGACACGAGCATTAGGGCCAATGACCACCAAAGACTTGATAGCAGCAGCAAATAAGACTAAAGCACCAGCTTTGATTTGGAGAGGGACAATTCCCTGTCTTGCTGCTTCGGTTCCTCTTCTGAATCCATCCCCATATGCCACCGATCCATTTGACTCGATCTGATGCTTGAAAAATTTACCAAGTTTCCTCTCAAACTATGACCGCTTACCTTTCTTGCAACTGCTGCTAGAGCTGGCTATTAATTTAGAATTCAACCACATATGAACTCACACCTAACAAATCCCTTCTTCAGCCTCAGGACTTAGATTTGGATATCCAATGAGGTGTTGCCATGAATGCATCATCACATGAGCCAAGCTGGATCCTATAGGAAGGCCGAACATAATGAGTCTAGCTGTCACTTCACACCGTCGGATCAGCCTATATGGCTCCGTTATCAAGTCAATGATTTGGTTTCCTACCCCAATCTTTGGCCTCAAAATTGTGCTAACAGTCTGTTCTTCCGAGAGGCAGTGTCCTCTTGTCTCAGGCAAATGGTGATGGCTGTTATTTTCCCCATCCATAGCTTCATTCAACGCTTCCCTCTCGACCAGGAGTAACGGGATCTGTTGGTCTATTTTCATGTGCTACCCTTCATTAAATTCTCGAATGTCAAGAGAAAGCGGTTGGCATTCATTGGCATTCATGATTGAAGAGTCGAGACCTTCGAGACATAATTTTTGACCATCATCAAGTCGGAAGTATGGAGTGTCCCTCGGCTCCATTCTTTCACAGCTACAACACTGTGAAGTCCAATCAGATTCTTCGGAAGGGTAGTAGTTTTACATCCAGAGGGAATGTGACCTATATTCTATCAACCCAGCAGCATTTTGTGGACTATAAACATTGCAGACATCACATTTTGGGTGAAAATACACCCTGTAGCAGGATTTATGATATGGACGATCCCCTGATATTAAAAACTCATGGTCAACAATAGGATCATTGCATTTGTGGCAATGGGAACAGTCAGGGTGCCAACAACCTCCCATACAATTCAAGTATTGTCTATGACCAATCTCATAACCACTATCAACACAGATTCTGAACTCCGAGGGGAGGAAGGAGAGATACGGTTGAAAGATGTTTCCATGATCATAGTGAGGAGATGAGTTAATGTTCAGACACCCTCGAAGAGCTTTAGCCCGTAGTTCATCTTCCTCCAACTGGGGCATCATTTTTTTTGCCTTTTGCCTTTTCTAATCTTCTTCTAAAAGGGAAAGTGCAATAGCACGGTCAATTTCTTCATTGTTATCATCCGATCATAGATCCACTGAAATAGGCTGGCCATAATCCCAATATGTATCTTTTCCATAAGCTCCGTGATATTTCCCTTCTGAGAAACTACTAGTGGAACCCCTGAAAGTCTTACTCAGCCAATCAATATTGTAAAATGCTCTCTCTCCAATAATGACACAGGCCTTAACAACATCATTTTCCCAAGATGTGTCATCAAATATTTTCGTTGTTTCCAGCCTTGCACGCTTGGGACGGGCTTCATTATGAAGCCGAGGTTTGATAGACAAGGCAGATGCAAGAGCAACTAGTAATTTTGCCTATCCAATTTTCCAGACATGAAAGTGAAATTGCCAGCTAATAGGACTTTGCACGAGCACTCTTATATTCGGAAGTTGTTCCCACGGCTTGGATCCAAAAACAGAAAACGAGTTGTCCAGTTCTTGCAACAAAGCAAGAGCACGAGTTTGAGACTACGGTTTGGGATCACTAGGCACACCATTTTCATCCACACAAACATCGGTGACATATCGGCATGTCCAACAACACAAGTGACCCTCCACGGGGACATCGGACAGAAAATAAAGGCCTTGGACTTCAACTACTAGGTGTGTCTCATCACTGCTGCTCGCTTGAAGATTAGTTGCACATACCTGAGATATAAGACTAGCTGTAACACACTGGTAGTAGAGGCAATACCACTGTCTATTGCCACCCTTAGCATCCTAAGCCACTTTCCAGTTGCAATTAGGCTGTCAAAATAATGAAAAAGATATTGAGGCAGCCTCACTGAGACGCCAACCAATTTTGTCTCGCCATGGAGGAATTGATGTCGCTTCTAATTCAGATGGAGAGTCAGGTTCAATGGAAATGGCAATTTGTGCCATTGCCTGGACAGAGTCAGCTGCAGTGCTCTTCACACATGAGAACTGGAAGAGGGGATGGAACTTCCAAGAGAAGGCCTTAACAACTGTCTGTCCAAATCTACCACTAAACATGGCAGCCATGGGATTTACAACCGCCTTAGCACCCAAGGTGAAATATCGAAGTGAATTGCGGTCAATTTCTCCCAGCCTCCTATCACCAGGATCCTGAAGCACTTTTTGCTTAAGGCTCTCATCGTCCACAACAGCGTGAAGAATAACAACTCGAGCCGGTTGGGTTGGTGCGGTGGTGGAAACTGTGGTGGTGATGCGGTCATGGCCTCCAGAAGCATCAGTTCCTTTATTTGGAACACAAACGGAAGTAGCGATGTGGAAATCAGTTGGTGGGATCGCAATCGGAGGCACTAGGAACGGAGTAGGGTTTGGAAGCAACAGTGGATTGACAGATTGTTTCTCGATGCGAGACAAAGATTGGGAAATTTCAGTGAGGGATTTTGGAATTTTCTCAATGATGGAAGCATGAGAGGCGATACTTGATGTGTTTTGTGGTACGGTCGCCTTCAACTCCTGTAACTCCTTTGACATTGTTGGTAAGCTAGGGTTTCGTTCTATGTTGTTGAGAGATGGTAGGATAGCCGCAACGGAGTGTTGAAGATGCTTGGTTGTGGAAGCAAGGACGACGATTCTTGTTGTATGTTGCCGGACGGTTGTCGCAACAGCCGTTATCTCCTTTGATAGCCTTGAAATGGCAGCTTCAAGTGCGTTGAGTATTTGCTCTTCGGCCATTGTTTCCTTTGCTTTTATCTTAATGAGAGCACCATTTGATACAAGCTCCATGGCCGCACGCTTGAGATTGACGGCGAAGTATGGAGATTGCTGAGAGAAGAGGAGTTTTGGCAGAGGAGAAGAGGAAAATACAGAGAGAACGAGAGCGCGAGTGAGAGAGAAGAGTAGAGAGAATAGGGAGAGAAGAGACACGAGGGAGAAGAAGACAATAATTAGTTTTCCTATTCCTCTCTATCACAGTAACAGCCGTGTATATATAACAAACTACTGCACCTCAGTTACTAAGCATAATAAACTAATAGTAATACCACACTAAAAGCATGGGAAGGGGCAAACCAACTAAATAGGACAATGAACGTGCAGGTGTAAGGAAGGGGAGGCCTAACAAAATTATTGAATATATTCTCTAAATTTCAGAGGCGGTTGGACGGCCCGAGAGGTGAGTGAGCTTTCGAGTGTGTATCGCTGAGTTCGTAACATCTTCATTTTATTTTATCCAAAGTAAAACGGCCTATAAATGTAATTTGCAACAAAGTATATTCAACACTGCTGTACATACAAACCTCTTCCAAAACACTTCTCTCTGCTGCCCCAAAAACCCCTTATTGAGAATAACAGAAACAAAAATTGATGGATAACACACTAATAAAAAAAGGAGATGAAACTGACGTTGTAATCAACAATTTACAAAATCAAAGGACTGTAAGGTTGATTCACTCAAGAAAGTTGAACTTTAGCTTCTCAATTTGCCATTCTTTTTGCACATCAATGTCCACTTCTCTGCTAGATTGTTTTCCAGCCGAAGCCGTGAGATCGCGTTCTTCACTTAAATAGTGATCTCATGAAATCATGATCCCTACTCTTTGGGAGGAATTTTTTTTTTGGCACGGGTAGCAGAAAGGTTCGCCTTTTATTCATTTTCATCCATCTCCTCATGTACAACAACAGTAAAACACAAGGGCCTCCGACAAAGTTTGACCAAACTCAAATATGCACATTAAAACCCTAAAACCAACTGCATATTGTCCACACGATTATGAACAGCTAATCCACCTAATACAAGACTATTTGCCAAAAATTACAGACAAACTACATTTAGTCGTTGTCCACATGTCTAACTGCTCTCCCTTCACCGCCAGTCTATAGCGCATATTGTCGCCGCCACCATTAGCATGTATCTCGTCCATCATCTGTTCTGGTGTTTTTATTCGTCGTTTTCCATCGTTTTGAATCCGGCAAAGCAACGAGAAGAACAAAAACCATATCGAGAAGATTTGAGGGTGACAGGAGGAATGCTGCGGAATTTCTTCTGCTTCACTCTGCGTCTGTCAGGACAACGGTTTGTCCACTTGCTCAACCATTTCGACAATATTAAAAAATATTTTAAACTTTTTTTCTTTTTTAAATTTTACTATCTATTTTTCCTAATTGCATTTGTTAATCTATATTTTAACACTAGCTTCATATTATG
>JAODPA010145539.1:0-15444 GCA_025585075.1 Nepenthes mirabilis
TAGTCTAGACCATATAAATAGATATAGACAGATTTACCTACTATCGGTGCCTTGCTCCACATTATCGGTGTTCTACATTATAACCAATCATAACTCTATTGTGCAAGATTAGCACAACCAAGCACGGTCGTCCTCTCCCCATGATCTGGATCATGTGACATGGTTGTTGACTAGAATAGTTAGTAACCAGTCCATTACCTAGGATGTGGCATATAACTCCATATTGAGGATATCTCCATTAAGACTAGCGCTTCTGTGAATAACAAACTCCTCACCATGTAAGAGGGACAGAATATTTGAGATTAAAGGAAAGGGAATTAACTGGAGACTCTACCTGAGAGCATCCTAATCACCCATTGATCAAAGACCTAATTCCGCAGCACTTAGCCTAGACAAAGAATATTGGAGCCTATCCTCTAAATACCTCAACCTCTTCATAAAGTTTGGATTCTAGTCCTCTAATCCTCCATTCTCAACCCTTTCTTTCTCCTTAATTAACTTGTTAGGTGCTTATGCTAACTTAAGTATGAGAGGCAAATCCAAGGGGTGAAACCTAATTCCTCTAAAATTCTTGTTTTGGTTTGCGATGTGTAAAAGACATGTTAAAAGATTCAATCTGAAAATTTTTAGGCCAAGTTTAGTTCTAGGTATGCATCACTGGCCCCATCTATAGGAACGAGTTAATTAACTTGTTCCTCTAAAAGCAAGAGTACATCTACGAAGATCCACCAAACATTTGCCATGGAAAGCAAAAGAGCACATGACCAATCAAGTCAACTTCCTAGGAGCATTCCTTCTCATAAAGCCCTTCAAACAATTACAATCAATTGAGCACTCATTCACTAGCATCTCTGAACATTGGGGTGACAGTTGCTAAACTTTAGGACATGTCGTGAATGCGAAAGTCCCTCTAGAACTGATTTGGAGACTGGCCTCCTCATGTTGAGGTCCTTCTGGCTTAAATTTTGATCATTAAGAGTAGGTTGAAAGGTTTAAAAGTTGTCCCTAAAAAATTACAGACTAAGCCTAAGATGCTAATGGTTCACAAGGCGAATTATTAATCTATCTCCTCATGGCTTGAAGACTGTCTAAACTATGGATAAAAAGAGGAAACCCTAGAAAGGTTGCATCCCCAATGTGTATGGGATTTCGAGCATCGTTCTCACTAGATGGAGGAATCCTATAGTAGCTTCTTATGCACTCTTCCAACTAGGTAGATATCAAGTACATCTGTTAATCACTCAGAGTTGAGGACCTTTTCTTAACACTAAAAGAATAACCTTTACTATTAAAGTGGATGACAAAATCAAAAGAATAGAGAAGAAGGTCTTCCAAATGGATGCTACTAACTGTATGACCGAATTGGGCCATATCCCATTTAACTCAAAAATAGGGAGACATGCGATCCCCTAAAATTTGAGACATTGACTCTAGGGCTATACAATGGAACAACTGATCCACTGGATCACATCGATCACTTTCGTACCTTACTCAGCTTTCAGAGCTTAGAGGACACCACCTTATATCTTTATTTCCCTTTAATGTTAAAGGGAGATGTCCGAATTCAATTCTATAGGTTAAGGCCAAACTCCATCAGGTTGAATAATTTTTGTTCCACTTCACCTCTAGCAAGAGGTAAAAAAGTCGCTATAGTACCTTGTCAAGGTCAAGCAAGCCCCCAATGAGAGCCTCAAGTGCTTTCTCAGCTGATTCAGTGCAAAAGCCTAGAGCATCTTGAAACACATTAACGAGGTGAATCCGAATGCCTTTATGGTGACCATTTAATCTAGTGACATTTTCAAGTCACTGGTCTAACACAACTCTAAAATGTTCTTAGAGGCAATTATGATCATCTGGGTCTACATTATGGAGGAGGAAGCCAACAATACCGAGAGGTTAGAGTTCCTAGACTATAGATCTCACCCAATATATTCTAGAGGAGGGAAGCATAGGAACAATAACAACCAATTTGCCCATGACTTCCATAAGCAGCAGAGAATCAAGTAGGAGATTAGTTAATAACTCGAAGGGAGAAGATTAGTTAAAATATTACCTATATTATTGATCTTCGGATCACAACACCGGAAACTGTAAGAAGCTATGAAAAAAATTGAAGCCCTAATTTAGAGGGAGTACTTTAAAAAGTACTTGCAAAATCCTAGAGTAGACTAGAAGAAGGACAATTTGGCAAAGAGCCATCCAAGTAATCACACAACCAAGTGGTGGCCATAGTCATCAATATGGTATCCACAAGATTGTTGGGGGCCACAACCCAAGGGAATTCGGATGAAACTTCCTCCAGCAAAAGATAGATGATAAGGATGGAAAAGAAATTATTAGTTTTAATGACGATAATATAACTTGTATAATTCTCCCATTCTGATCCTTTTGTTGGGGTTAATGACTATTAACTAAAATGAGATTTTATCAAAAATAAAAATTTAAGAAATATACATTTTTGATGTGTTTATAAAGTTAGGAATAAAATTTCATTAGATGGATACATCTAATTGACCACTATATCCGCTAAATAATGAGACCATCCAAGTAAAGGGGGTCATACACCTAAAGGTCATGATTGGGATGCCTTTTAAGATAGCCTCCCATCACCTAATTCTCTTGGTAGTAGATGAATATTCACTTTATAACACTATTTTGGGTGGACCATACGTGGCCACATTTTGGGTGGTAACCTCCATCTCACATTTAGAAATAATGTTTAGGACTAAACAAAGTATCAAAGAAGTAAGAGGAGGCCAAGTCACTAGTCGTAGTTGTTACTGAGCCCAAACCAATGGCATGGCTCCTCTATGACCAATTGACGAATTTGAATTAGAGAAGATGCCTCTTTGTAGCAAGGTCCGCCTAACAAATTATGGCTCACAAACCCTTTAAATTGACAGACTTAGATGAATTTGTCCAGATTTGGTCTTCTTTGGATCAAGATCTAAAGCAAGGCTTGACTGAATTCTTATGGAGTAACTTAGATATCTTTACTTGGGACGTCGGCTAACATGCGAGGAATCCCACTGAAAATGGTAACTCACAAGTCGAGCCTCATCCCCATTCATAAACTTAGTTGGAAAAAGAGACAGAACTACTCCATAAAAAACTTAGTGGTTGTACGTGAAGACGTTAAGAAGTTAACCAATATTAGGTTCATTAATATAGTTCAATATGCAAATTAGTTATCTAATAGTGTCTTTGTAAAAAAAAGATATAAAAAACAGATAATGTATTTTGACTTCACAAAGAAAAATATTGAACATCCTACGGGAAGTTTCCTACTCTCTAGGATTGGTCAATTGGTAGACTCCACCTTAGGTCACTCACCGTAGTGTTTCATTGATGCCAACTAAGGCTATAATCAAATCTAGATGGACCTAGAGGATGAGGATAGGGCCTCATTTTTGGCGGACCAAATCACAAACTACTACAAAGTGATACTCTTTGGTAGAAATATTGCTAACCTAAAATATTAGAGGCACATGAACAAATTATTGGAATGGTAGATTGGCAACAACTTGGAGGTGTGTGTGGATAGTATACTATTCAAAATCATACAAGCCAAAGACCATGTTAAAGGACCTAGTAGAGACAATTGGTGTCTGTAAGACTTATAAAACAAAGTTGAACACGACCAAGTATGTATTTGCGGTTACTTCAGGTAAATGCTTGGGCTTCATTGTCTCACAATGTGGCATTTAAGTTAACTAAAAAAAAAATTAAGGGCTCATGTATAATATTTCAAATATTTATATGTTATAAAAATAGAGGATAAATCAGGCATAATAGATTTTCATGATATTTATGATTAATATCAACTTATTTGAGATTTAGAAGACATTAGGAATCATCTTAGGGGTTAATTATAAAAATAGTTGTGACATTTGATGCAGTGTTCAAATGGCTTCTCGATTGCTGGATGATTGTTTTAAAGACAAACCAGTTTTTGTTATTGATTTTAAGATGGAGTAGTGTTTTTAACCATTGGAACTTTGGGTGAGATTGACAATAGAGTGACAAATATGGTTAGGATATACTTTCTGATGGAACCGTCCATTAATCTTCTAATGGCCTCCATCATAGAATATTCAGCTAGGATAACCATCATAGCTCATATAAATGGACAGACTTTAAAGAAATTTTAAAGCTTACACAAGATCGAAATTGGTCGGTTATCAAGTCAACCTACTATAGGTCCGTCACAATGTGACTGTCCGAGATACTAGGTCGGTTGATTAGAATGCAAAACCAAAGACATGTGATGCCACTAGGAACTGAAATCATTTACCCCATAAAATTCAACGAAAATATCAAATTTTTCATTAATTCATATAGCGGTATTGTATTACAAAATTCCCATAATGACCAAAAATTACTTCATGGATGATCAAGTACTGCTACACTGAACTAAGTCGGCCTCCATGCTTAGCTACCTTGTCTGACTCTACTCAGTTTCATTCGGCATAAATCCTTGGTCGTCAGAAGATAAGAAAATAGTAAGGAGTGAGGATATTGCTCAACAATGCACCAATAATTAAGTACATAAATAAATATAACTTTGAAACAAAATCCCAGATATGGAATGAAGTATAAAACACGGACAAAGTCATTTTCATGCGAACTGGTTTTGAAAATGAATTCCAATCCAAAACCAAATTTTCTTGTTCAACTGTATTTTAAACCTGCAACTACTCGACCATCATATATCAGAAACGACTACATTTAGGGTTTGTAGCTTCTCTACCATCACATATCAAAATCGTTACATTTAGGGCTTGCAACTGCTCGATCATCACATATTAGAACGGCTACATTTGGGGTCTACAATTACTCGACCATCAAATATCAGAACAGCTACATTTAGCCTGTAGCTACTCAGTCACAACATATTAGAAACATCTACATTTAGCGCCCACAACTACTCGGCCATTAAGAAATATTTTTTAGTGTCAAAGACCAAAGTTCCTAAAACATGCAAACGGGTGGGATCTTTAATTAAGCAAGCTGATATTTGTTGACAGAAATTAAATATGCAAGATAACTTTTTCTTGCACCGTAGTTTAAAACAGAAGTAATTCTAACAAATTTTCAAGTATAATTCGTAAAATAAAAGCTCAACACATGCGTTGTAAATATTTTTCTTTAATAAATTATGAGAAGTAATTATCATGTATTGTGCTGAGACATAGAAAAGAATGATGTCAAAAATCATAATACCAATGGATTTTTAGACAAGGATTATCAATAGCTAAGAACAAAACGTAGGGCACACTTGCCTAATTTAGTACATTTGAATTCCCTTACTTAATCTGGAATCCTTTCTCTCCTGCTCATTTGTGCTTCTCACAAATTTCATACTCACCCTCTAACCTTTCAATCGGTATTTATAGGTAATGGGGCAAGTGAGAGCAGGTGAAAGTAAGTCACCTATTTGGTATTTCTTTGTACTTGTTTCCCCATTCAATCTTCCTTTCTGAAAAGTCAACGGAGTAGGACACCTTCTTTGTACTTCTTTTCTCACTCAATATTCCTTTCGAAAAAGTCAACGGAGTAGGTGGAAGCAGGATATGACCATGAACTAATTCTGCTAATTATCTTACTGCCTCTTACTCATGCTCTTTGAGTCCTTGATCTCCTTTATGAGTCCTCGATCTTATTCTAACTTCCTCGATCTTTTTATTAGTCCTCAGGCTCTTTATCTGATTCTTTTCCAAATGACAATGGTTGTTACTATTTGTAGTTCATGGTTGTTTTTGGTTAACTTTCTAATTTCGGTCAACACTATATTTTCAGTCAACACAAAATTTTCGATCAATACTATATTTTCGGTCAACACAAAATTTTTGGTCAACATTGTATTTTCAGTCAATACAAGAATTCCACTCAACACTATATTTTCAGTCAACATAAGAATTCCGATTAACACTTCTTAACTAGCCTTCATGTTATCTCGGTTGATTTCTTTTCTATTGAGGTCGTGAGTGACTAAATCCTAAAATCTTGGTCCTTATAATTCTCCCCTACTAATGAAATTTCATCCTTGAAATTAAACAATACTTATATATATACATACCTGATGGGAATAGTTGTGGGTACTTACTCCGGATTTCCACTTTACATTCCCATGTGGCTTCCTCAATAGAGTGGTTTCTCCATAAGACTTTTACTAGAGGAATGGTATTGGTACGTAATATTTGATCCTTTCAGTCTAAAATCTACACTGGTTCCTCAACATAAGATAGGGTTTCTCCAATAGCCAGTGGCTTAGAATCAATTATATATGTTGGATCGTGGACATATTTACAAAGCATGGATATATTAAACATGTCCTAATCCTCAGCCAAATTTGGAGGCAAGACCAACCGATATATCACTTTGCCAACATTTTTCAAAATTTTAAAGGGTCCTATAAACCTTGATTTCAACTTTCATTTAACTCCAAATCAAATTGTCCCTTTGGATGATAATACCTTTAGAAATACAAAATCACTGATTTCAAATTTTAACATTGATATTCTATTATCCGTGTAGCTCTTCTGCCTACTTTGAGCTACTTTCAAATTTTCATATATCAACCTGATTTTCTCTATCGTTTCCTAATAATTTTCAGATCAAGTAGTAGCCTATCTCTCGTTTCTTTCCAGTGAATAGAAGATCGGCATTTCCTGTCATATAGAGTTTCAAATGATACCATACCAATACTTACCTGGTAACTGTTATTATAAGTAAATTCTGTTAGAGCCAAGTGATAATCCCAGCTACCTTTCATCTCTAATACTGAGACCCTTAACATGTCCTATAAGATTTGAATGGTACGCTCCGATTGACAATCTGTTTGAGGATGATAAGTCATGCTAAATTTCAATCCTGTCCCAAATTCTCGATGTAAGATTTTCTAAAATTTTGAGATATATCTTGGGTTTCGATCAGATACAAGTAAAGTTAGCGCACCATAGAGCCTAACAATCTCATTAATATAAAGCCTGGCCAATTGATCCAGGGAGTAGGTCGTCTGAATCTCTAAAAAATGGGCCGATTTAGTCAGCATATGGCGTCGTGGTTTTTTGGAGTTCGGGCAAACCAAATACAAAATCCATCACAATGTCGTCCCATTTTCAACTTGAGATGGGCACCAATTGTAGCAATCCAGCCGGTTTCTTTCTCTCAGCCTTCAATTGTCGAAAGATAAGATATTTATTCACAAAAGTTATAATTTGTTTTTCATATTTTTTCACTAGAATAGTTTTTTTAAATCCTAGTATATTTTATTAATTCCAAAGTGAAGTGTATACCTAGTTCGGTGGGCTTCTCTCATAATTTCTTCCTTAAACTCCTTATTTTTAGGTACACACAACCGATCCTTAAATTTCAGGACTCCATCATCCCGAATATTAAAATTCACTCTAGAGTCTTTCTCTAAGCTTCCTGCAATTTCCATCAAGAAAGGGTTGTTCACTTGCCTTTCTTTGATTCTCCGTAACACCTCCGGCTGCACTTAAAGATAAGATAGTAGCATCCGATTACCTTTAACGTACCACTAAATATCGTAATGCTTAACGCAATCTAATGTTTTCATATCCTTAATGTGCAGTCTCGCCATAAAGTTTGATCGGTGGCTCAAAGCATTAGCCACCACATTGGCTTTCCCCGACTAGTAAAGGATCTCATAGTTATAGTCTTTTAGAAATTTGATCCACCTCCTCTGCTTTATGTTTAACTCCTACGAAAATAAATACTTTAAACTCTTATGGTCAGAATATACAATAAATTTTTCACCGTACAGATAATGTCTCCAGATTTTTAATTCAAACACCACGGCAATTAGTTTTAAATCATGCATTGGATAATTTCTTTCATAAACCTTCAATTACCGGGATCCATAAGTAATCACCTTCCTGTGTTACATTATAACGCAACCCAACTCGGTCTTAGAGGCATCACAGTAAACTATCAATCCACCTAATCCATCCGAAATAATTAAAATCAGTGCAGTGGTTAATCGGTCCTTTTGTGCCTGAAAACTTTGCTCGCATTCCTTGGACCACTCAAATTTAGCCCCCATTTTCATTAACTGGGTGAGTGGTGTAGCACTTCGAAAAAAATTCTCCATGAATCTACGATAATATTCGGCTATACCCAAAACATTTTGAACATCAGTCACTGAAGTCGGACGACTCCAATTTTCAATGGCCTCAATTTTTCTCGGATCGACCGAAATATCATCCTTGGAAATAATATGGCCTAGGAATCCTACTTCATCCAACCAAAATTCACACTTATTTAGTTTTACAAATAACTTATGCTCTTGAAGGGTTTGGAACACGGTTCTCAAATTCTCCTCGTGCTCTTTATTATCCTAAGAGTAGATAAGGATATAATCGATAAAGACTACCACAAATTGATCCAAATAAGGCCGAAAGACTTGGTTCATTAAATCTATAAAGATGGCAGGAGCTTTTGTTAACCCGAATGACATTACTATAAACTCATAGTGGCTATACCTCGTCCGAAATGTCATTTTTGCCACATCATCCAACTTAATCCGGAGCTGATGATATTCGAATAAAAAATCAATCTTAGAAAATATGCAGGCTCTCTGTAGCTGGTGAAAAAGATCATCAATCCTAGGCAAAGGATATTTATTTTTAATGGTGGTCTTATTTGACTCCTGATAATCGACACACAATCTCAAAGTTTTATCTTTCTTTTTCACAAATAAGACCGGCGCACCCCATGGGGAAATACTTGGTCTGATGAATTTCTTATATAGCAATTCCTGTAATTACTATTTTAGCTCTTTTAACTCAGCCGGCGTCATTCTGTAGGACATCTTAGATATTGATGCCAATTCTGGCACCAAGTTAATCTCAAACTCTAACTCCCGGTGTGGCGGCAACCCAAACAATTCTTTAGAAAATAAATCCTCAAACTCACACACAACAGGGATCTCCTTAGCCAATATTTCATGATCCTTTGCTATACTAGTATAAGCTAGATAGGCCTAGCATCCAATTCTCCTCAGATGTTGGGCGTGAATTATCAAAATAAAGCAATATGTCTCCTTTTATAGAACTCCTTGGATATAAAAAGGCTTACTTCCTAAAATAACAAAGTCTACCCTCTTCTTAAAACAGTCAATGTTAGCACGATATCTTGCCAACCAATCCATACCTAATATTACATCAAAATCAAACATCTCCAATAAAACTAAATTAGCTAGCAACTAAGATCCATTAATCTGTATAGCACACCCTGGATACATAATGTCTAGAATCACAGATGACCCCGTGGGTATTGAGACAAGTAAAGAGTAGTCAAGAATCTTAGGGGGTGAAGCAAGGTGATGCACAAATTTAGGTAAAATAAATGAATTGGTAGATCTTGAGTCAAAAAGTACATGACAGAAAATACCACAAATAAAGAGATTACCTTCCACTACATCAGATCAAACTTTAGCTTCCTTTGCAGAGATTGCAAACGCCTTGGCCGAAATTGTTGGTTTGAACTCTGGGGCTCACTTCCGTTGAGGACAGTTCCTTATTATATGTCTTGCCTGTCTGCAGTTGTAACAAACTCTCAACTTCTTGAAATAAGGCTTGCCCTCATACAGCTTTTCGCAATGAAAGCACAGGTTGAACGCTGCCCTTGAGGCTGGAGTTGATTGGCTGGACTCCTTTCTAGACTTCGGCTGCTTTGCCTTCTTTTAGGGGGCTACGGATCCCCACACTGGGGTTGGCTCCTATGTTACCCCGATTAAATCTCTTCTTGAAAAACTCATCATTCTCTAGTTTCTTTATCCAATACTTTTCCGTATGTCAGTAGTTTCAATGTTGACAAATACTCCCTAATGTCATCCCTCAAGCCTTAGAAGAACCTTCTCGCCTTCCTATCTTCTTCCTCCATCATATATGGAGTATAACGGAATAACTCCGTAAACTTAGCATCGTATTCCGCTATTGTATGACTGCCCTATCTTAACCATAAAAACTTCTCCTCTTTTTGTCATCGGAGACTAGTAGGAAAATATTTTTTTTATAAAGGCCGCTTCAAATATTGCCCAAGTGATTTTATTCTCCGGTACATTAAATACTCTTTTCTACATTTTTCACCAGTAATGGGCTTCTCCCTCTAGTTTATGAGTCTTGAACAGGACTTTATCCTTGGCCGGACATTTAACGACTGCAAACACCTTTTTAAGCCGTTGGATCCACACATATGTCTTGACTGGATCCAGTCCTCCCAAAAATTTTGACACTCGCTCATTGGTGAATCGGTCATATGTTGATGTCCCTTGATCAGCAGGAGCTGGAGCCAAGCTATGTTGTCCCATAGCTTCCATGACATTGGCCATCCTTTCTAATATATTCAGGTACTCTGCTTCTCGATCTTAAAAATTACAAGCAGCCCGTCTTCCCCTACTTGCCATTCTTACTTCAATTTCTGGAACAAGAGCAACTTGATCATATTATAATTTAGCCAACTCAGACACAACGTTTTCTAAGCACAGCGTCTTAGGCCTTACTTAGTGCAAGCCTAATTGATTGGATTAGGATAACTAACTATTAGCTTATCTAACTTAATTGTTCTATGCTTTCACCTATTCATTGATTGATCTATCCTAAACTTTCACATAAATTTAGATCAAATATAAGATATCTCTTTCTCTGATACAATTTATGACGGAACCGGCCATTAATCTTCTAATGTAATCCATCATAGAACATTCAGCCGGGATAACTATCTCGGCCCATATAAATAGGTAGGTTTTAAAGAAATTTTAAAGCTTTCACAAGATTGAAACCGGCCGGCCATCAAGTCAGCCTACTGTAGGTCGATCACAATGTGACCGTCCAAGGTACTAGGTCGGTCGGTTAGAAGGCAAAACCAAAGACATATGTGATGTCACTAGGAACCGAAATCATTTACCCCATAAAATTCAGTGAAAACATCAAATTTTTCATTAATTCATATAGCAGTATTGTATTACAAAATTCCTATAATGACCAAAAATTACTTCATGGATGATCAAGTACTGCTACAATGAACGAGGTCGGCCTCCCTGCCTAGCTACCTTGTCCTACTCTACTCGGTTTTGTCCTGCATAAATCCTTGGTCGTCAAAAGATAAAAAAAATACTAAGAAGTGAGCAGATTGTTCAACAATGCACCAATAATTAAATACATGAATAAATACGACTTTGAAACAAAATCCTAGATACGGAATGAAGCATAAAACACGGACAAAGTTATTTTTCTTGCGAACTGGTTTCTAAAATGAATTCCAATCCAAAATCAAATTTCATTACTCGGCTCTATTTTAAGCCTGTAGTTACTCGGCCATCACATATCAGAAACGGCTATATTTAGGGCTTGCAACTACTCGACCATCACATATTAGAACAGTAACTTTTAGGGTCTGTAATTACTCATCCATCACATATTAGAACGGTTACATTTAGGGCTTACAACTACTCGGCCATCACATATTAGAAACGGCTACATTTAGGGCTTGCAGTTACTCAGTCACCGCATATCAGAAACGACTACATTTAGGGCTTACAACTATTCAGCTATCACATATCAAAACGGTTATATTTAGGACCTGCAACTACTCAGCCATCATATATCAAAACAGTTACATTTAGGGCCTACAATTACTTGACCATCACATATCAGAAACGGCTACATTTAGAGCTTGTAGCTACTCGGCCATTAAGAACTATTTTTGAGTGTCCAAGACTCATGTTCTTAAAACATGTCAATGGTGGATCTTTAATTAAGCAAGCTAATATTTGTTGACAGAAATTAAATATGCAAGATAACTTTTTCATGCACTGTAGTTCAAAACAGAAATAATTCTAACAAATTTTCTAGCGTAATTCGTAGAACAAAAGCTCAACCCATGCACTGTACATGTGTTTCCTTTATAAATCATGAGAAGTAATTATCATACATTGCGCTGAGACATAGAAAAGAAGAACATCAAAAACCATAATACCAATGGATTTTTAGACAAAGATTATCAATAGCTAAAGATAAAACGTAGGGCACACTTGCCTAATTTAGTGCTTATAAATTCCCTTACTTAACCTAGAATCCTTTCTCTCCTTGTTCTCCTTCGTGCTTTTTACAGATTTCATACTTCCCCTCTAACCTTTCAATCGGTATTCATAGGCAATGGGGCAAGTAAGAGTAGGTGGAAGTAAGTCACCTGCTTGGTACTTCTTCGTACTTCTTTTCCCACTCAATCGTCCTTTCTGAAAAGTCAACAGAGTAGGTCACCTTCTTTATACTTATTTTTCCACTCAATCTTCCTTTCAGAAAGGTCAACGGAGTAGGTGGAAGCAGGATATGGCCATGAACTGATTCTGCTAATCGTCTTATTGCCTCTTGCTCTCGCTCTCTGAGTCATTGGTCTCCTATATGAGTCCTTGGCCTCATTCTAACTTCCTCGATCTTTTATGAGTCATCGGCCCCTTTATAAGTCCTCGGGCTCTTTATCTGATTCTTTTGCAAATGACATCGGCTGTTACTGTTCACGATTCATGGTTATTTTCTGTTAACTTCCTAATTTCGATCAACACTATATTTCTGGTCAATACAAAATTTTTGATCAACACTATATTTCTGGTTAACACAAGAATTCCAGTCAACATTATATTTTCAGTCAACACAAGAATTTTGGTCAACACTATATTTCTGATCAATATAAGAATTCCGGTCAACACTATATTTCCGATCAACACAAGAATTCCAATCAACACTTCTTAACTGGCCTTCATGTTGCCTTCATCGATTTCTTTTCTATTGAGGTCGTGAGTAACTAAATCCTACAAATCCGTTCCTTACATATTTGGTTGAACTAAACCAACAAATGTTGGAAATTCACTAGATCTATTATCTCTTACGTGCTTTTAGATGTAAAAAAATAAAAGAAAGAAATCAGATAAATTTAGAAGAATGAAGAAAAGGGCTGTTTGACTTTCAATTTGTATGACTTCGTTGAAAGTAATTCTAAAAAAGATTAAGGATCAATTGTCATATAAGTTATATTCTTCTTCTTTGGAAGTCATTCATTCTTCTTCTTCATGCAACAATTTTATATTCTCTTCATGAGAAGTCAAATTCTACTCATGTAAAATTGATTTAAGCATTGTGATCATTATCTTCAAGTTATAATATTCTAATGTCTTCTAATTTATGAGTTGTGCATCTTCTTGTAAATTATATTCTAATTTCAATTATTCATCTTACTTCCTCCAAATTAATCATGAAATTATATGATTGTTAGATTTTCCTAATGATATTCGAAGCATGTGATATCGATTTCAATGCATATGCTATTTTGTATATGGAGTTTTACATAATCTAGGGAAATTAAGGAAGAAATGATGAACAATGCATTATAATGGAAGTAAAGTATGAAACCATATGTTTATATGCAAATTTGTGTTCATATTTGATTTTATTCAAGTATATCCATATATAATCTTATTAGTTATTTTATTCTTCAAGTTTATTTAAGAATTATTCAAATTTAAACTTGGTTCTATTCTAGCGTTAGATGTAGCTTTGCACGTCAAATATATGCAAGTTTGGACAGTTTTGTCAAGTATATGCAATTCTTTCAATTTTGGTCAGATATATTGGCTTTAATGTTTTTTATATATATATATATCTAGTTTGTAACACTTTTTAGATATTATATAAGTCTTGATCTTTAAATTTAAGTCATTCCTTATGGTATTTGTTGGATTTTTATTCATTTGAAATCAAATAATACTTTTTTGTGCTTTAACATGTGATTGGCATGCGACCCATATTCAATACTAGTTTCATCCTATGGCGTCTAAACTGATGTTTGAACCCTAGACTCATATTTTTATCCGAAGCCTTAAAGTTGTCCTAATTTCTTGAATTATGATATTTTATCTTTAATAATTAAGTCGAACACTAGAATTGTTTCCTTTCTCATGATTATGATTGAGTAAATTATATAAAAATATCACAATATCAATGAATAAAAAATTCACACTATCATGATATAATCTGTAGCTTTTAAATACTAATTTTTATATGTCAGTAGAGGTTAAGGTAATGTTATTGTGGTAGAATACTTAAAGCTTTATGATCATTGTATTATGATATTTCTCACCTAAGTCTCAAAATCATTACTTTAATATTATGAATGTCATGACCGGACTAATATAACCTCAATCATTTGGACCAGCAACATAGAAAAACCATAATAATATCTTCATCATCAAACAACTCATTTTATTATATGTTACAAACCAAAAGTACAACTACTCCAACAACTCTCAAGCCATTAAATAGCTTACAACACAACTAAGACAAATATATAAACTATAAGAACACAACAATATTTGTGATCAAGGAAATTAAAAAAAAAAAAACTCATATTAAATATAAAAATTACGTGTTCCAAGAGCTGACGAGTCTTATACCAGATGTTGATTCATGTCATCCACAATCTTTACAAGAAGAATATAGATGATTATAATTTTCGTCTGATATGAACCTAATTAGATAAAGTCCTTTATAGCTTGACAACCCTTTATTACCTCACTTAGTAATACCAAGATCATTCCTGGACTAACCCACATGGTTAACCAACTACTCACAAGAAACCCCACAAGATCTCCAACACAAAATTCATAAAGGTTTTATAAAGAAAATACAACACATGGACGTATACACAAGATTACCAAAATGATCTCAATATAGAATTATGCTGACTATACTAAGGTATTCAAAAACCCATATATTTAAATACTTTTATATCTTTGTTAATCTTTATTTGTTCTATTAATTAAATGTAAAATGTAAAACATACTTTATTAAATCCAAATATAGAATTTCTTAGATCCACACACTAGAGTTTCATGGTGCCTCACATGTAGTTCACTACGTCTATCTACAAAGGCTAATAACGTTAAGAACCACGACAAGATATATAATATGACATTAAGCATTTCAGTACTACCAACTTGTGACAATAATAACATGATCACACAAAAACATAATATGAATCAATAAATCGAAGGACCAATCTTTACTCGAATGCATTATTTTCATTTTAAAGTCATTAAGACATGTTAATCCTTTCTAATAAGCATTTTCGGGGGTTGGGATGACATTTGCCCATAATTCTTCTCTGGGGTTCAAATAACACATTACTCAAATGTCAACTCAAACAACACATCAAAACGTTAACTGTAATGCAACATTACCAAGCATGTATTTGAGCCTCTATTTCTTCAAATTTGGCTTACATGCTGACATTTACCACATAAGGCTCACTAAGATCATCATGTGTACTCTGTCTAAGACTGTTTGAATAAGATTTATGAATTAAATATTATAATTTAACCTTTAACTACTTATTGAACTGTAATTTTACTATTTTGTAGTCTCT
>JAODPA010145550.1:0-15445 GCA_025585075.1 Nepenthes mirabilis
ATAAAAGAAGCATTTGAAAAAAAAAACATAAGCATTTTTTAAAAGAGCACAAACAATAAGCAGTTGTTGTGCGGGCAAAAAAATTTTTACCCCACAACAAGAGCAGTTGAACCTAATATGGATAAGAACTATTTAGTAAACATAACAATCAAAGTAGGGCAAACAACAATGAAATAGGTCTGTTGCGTCCTAGGCCCAAGGTTGCCATACGGATTAGAGAGCTTTCGGAATCCTTAGCGTGCGATGGCTTTGAAAGAAGGGTCCGGTCTCCGTCTCTGTGAACCTGGACCTGCACAACACAAACAACAAACGAGAGGTCAAGGGTCCGGTAGGATTTCTCCCACCGAGGCCGCTCCGACGTTCAAGTTAGCGAATTCCCGCAGTGAACGGAAATGGCGCACGCTAAAGGGGTGCGCAGAGAAATGCTGTGGTGACGTGGAGAATGTACTGAGCAGGTAGTGGAAGGCCTGGCTTCCTTGATGCACCGCGGCGGGTGGCTAACTTTCCCGTGATCTAAGGAGATGCTGGGAGGAGAGCGAGTTGGCTATTGCTGACGGGAAGGAGGTGGTGCTCCGTTTCGACTTGTGGCTCTCGTGTTATGGATTAGAGAAAAGGGGGAGCTACTGAGTATGATGAGCCGTTTGAATGCTTGATTCAAGTGGATGCTGCTGATACTCAGAGAGCAATCGAGAGAGATTGAAAAGATCCTTTTCTCTGTGGGTGTGAGGGCTCTTATACCCCTCTCCCTGTTGGACCTTTGGGCGCCAAAACGGCCATTGCTTGGGCCATCATGCCGCTGGTCGCTGTCGTGGACTGCCGGCCACGCCGGTTGCACTGTTTTCGTGGCTGGCACGCTGCTGAGCGTTGTTGACCACACCTGATTTTCCCTCCGAGGGGGAACTGGTTGGCTGCCTGCAGACGACAGCGAGAGTCGTGGGCAGACGGTAGCGTGGGCCGCTGGCGCAGCTCCGGCCGCACCTCTATTGGCTAGCCTTTTCGCCTGTTCCCGACGATACATTTAATGCGCTGCAGGTTTTCGTTGCCTTCCTCCTACGTGGGCTTCGCGCCTCTTGTCCGTTAGATTGGGCCGATTTTCCCGCATGGGCTCTTGGACTTTCATTTGGGCCGCGTCACTCGTCGTGGGCCTGGTCAATTTTCCATGGGCCAGGACATGGGACCCAACACTAGCCCCCCATGCCTGGGCCGGCCAGCGGTCGGGCCTGCATGTCCTTTGGCCCCATTCCGCAATCTCCCTGCCCCTCCTTGTGCCACGTCGCCCTTTGTCGTGGGCCAGTAGAATTCCATAGCGTCTTTGTCGCACTTTCGGACGAATTCCATAACGTCTCGTTTCATGGTGGGCTAGTAGAACCCTTGCCGCATGACGTTGAACGCTAGGTTCTTTCCGCCGACGTGCGAACCGCACAGCCCCAGGTGCACTTCTGCCAGTGTATAATCAGCTTCCTCCAGCGTGAGGCATTTCAGGAGGGGAGCAGAGTGCCCTCGCCTGTACAGTCTCCCATTCAGGACCGTGTACCAACCTGCCGTTTTCTTGATTCGCTTGACTTCGTTGACATCTTCTGGTAGGGTTCCTTCAGTTAGGAACCTTACGTATGGTGTTATCAAGTTTTCCTCTGTGTTGACCCGAAGAACTTCTTTATCTATGGCGTCGATGCTGGGTGCGTCCAGGACTTCCCTGGGCTCTCTCGCGTATTGCTCTACAGTTCTGGCGGCCGCGTCCCGGGCCAGTCGGTCAGCGCGTTCGGTGTCCGCTCTCGGGATATGTTCGATCTCAAACCGACCGAACTCAGGGATCAGGGTCCTTACTTTCGCCAGGTACCTCACAAGTTGTGGGTTCGAGGCTTCGAAGTTCCCCTTTACCTGATTGACCACGAGCTCGGAGTCACTACGCACGATCAACGACCGTGCGGAACACTCCCTCGCCAGTCGTAGGCCCGCGAGAAGGGTCTTGTACTCCGCAACGTTGTTTGTGGCTGGGAAAGCCAGAGTGACGGAGTATACAATCTCCATGCCCTTGGGAGTCTTTAGCACGATACCAGCTCCGCTGCCTGTCTGGGTAGACGATCCGTCTACGTTTAGGGTCCACACAGGTGAATCGTCGTGCTCCGTGCCTCCTGGATCGCTGTCCTCCTGCACTGGCCTTTCACAGCTGGCCGGGGGCGAAACTCCGGGTCAAATTTTCCCAGCTCGACAGCCCACTTTACCAGCCGGCCGGACGTCTCCGATTTTTGCAAGATTGACTTCAGCGGCTGGTCCGTCAGCACGACAATCCGGTGAGATTGGAAATAGGGTCGCAGCTTCCGCGCCTCATAGACAAGAGCGAGCGCCATCTTCTCTGCGCGCGGATACCGGGCCTCCACATCAGTCAGCACCCGACTGACATAATACACTGGCCGTTGTTTGCCCTCGTGTTCCGCGACCAGCGTGGAGCTGAGGGCTGACGCCGATGTGGCCAGGTATAGGTAGAGATCTTCCCCTCCGCGCTGCGAGGTCAAAAGCGGCGCGCTGGAGAGGTAAATCTTCAGTTTCCTGAATGCTTCATCACACTCTTCATTCCACTTGAACCCATGCAATTTGGCGCCCCTTAGCATGTCATCGACGTACATCTCCACGTTCCGTCCGATCTGTACTTCGAACATTTTGTTCACAAGGCGCTGGTAGGTTGCGCCGGCATTCTTGAGACCAAAGGGCATCGTTTTGTAACAATACGTCCATTGATCCATTATGAACGAGGTGTGCTCCTCGTCTTCTGGGTCCATCCGGATCTGGTTGTACCCAGAATACGCGTCCATGAAGCTTAAGAGTTTGTGCCCGGATGTGGAGTCCACCAGCGGGTCAATCCTAGGAAGCGGAAAGCTGTCATTGGGACAGGCCTTGTTCACGTCCATGAAGTCGACACACATCCGCCACTTACCGCTACTCTTCTTCACCAGCACGACGTTGGACAGCCACTCCGGGTATTGGACTTCTCTGATGAATCCAGCGTCCAGGAGCCTCTTTACCTCTTCCCTGATGGCGACTAACTTTTCAACAGAGTGGTTTCTCCACTTCTGCCGAACGGGCTTCCGGCTCGAGTCAAGGCCTAGCTTGTGGACTCTGACCTCGGCCGATATCCCGGGCATGTCAACGGGGACCCAAGCGAACACGTCGGAGTTAGCCTTGAGGAAGGTAATCAACCTGTCGCGCTCCGCGGGTTGAAGTGATCTCCCCACGTTGACGCACCGTTCCGGATCGGAAGGGTTAAGCGGGATCGCCTCGGTTTCTTCTCCGGACTGGGCCTGCTGCAGCGAGGTCTCGTCGCGGAGATCAAGGTCTTCGCTCGGGTTGCATGGCGCCACAGGGTTGATCTGGGATAGGTAGCAGGTCCGCCCCATCTCTTGGTCTCTGAGGACTTCTCCCACGCCCTAGGGGGTGGGGAATTTTACCTTTAGGTGCGAAATGGACGTTACGGCTTCGAAGGCAGTCAGGAAAGGTCTGCCCAATATGGCGTTATAGACGGATGGAAGGTCGACGACGAGGAACGCCAGCTCGCGCGTCATGGAGCGCGGGTGTGTCCCCATCGTGACTTCCAACCGCACTATCCCTTGTACGGGGACTGGCTTGTTGTCCAAGCCATACAATGGTCCACTTGCAGCTTTCATCTGGCTTCTTTTTAGCCCAAGTTTAAGGAACGCAGTGAGATACAGCAAATTTTGCGAACTTCCATTATCAATGAAGACCCGTTTCAGTTGGTAGTCATCACCACCAGCTGAAATAAGGGCCGATACAACAAGAGGGTCAGTGTGGGGAGAGGTTACATGAGCCATGTCGTCGCTACTAAAGCTAATGACATCATTCATAACCCCTATCTTCGCCCGATTGTTGCTAGAAGTTGTCTCCGGCTGCCCACGCCTGGCGTTTGCGGCGTCGGTGGAGGAGACCATGTGGACCACGCCAGCTGCCGTGCGGGCTCTGGGTGGCTCGCTGGCCTCTCCATCTGAGGTAGCAGGCTCCTGCCCCGGGCTCTTCACAAACCGCTTCAAGTGCCCCAGTTCTGAGGTAGCAGGCTCCTAGTCGGATTAGATCTTCGATTTCCTGCTGCAGGGTCCAGCAGTTCTCAGTCGAGTGCCCCAGACAGCGATGGTACTGGCAGTACTTCGTCTGGTCGCTGCCGCTGGGACCCTTGGGCGTCTTCGGCCACTTGAAGAATTTCTCATCCTGAATTTGCATCAGGATGTTTGCACGGCTATCGTTCAGAGGGGTCAGAGAGGTCCTGCTGTAATCCTTTTTGGGACCCGATGGGGGCCGCTGCTGCTTTCGGCGCTCCGAGAAGCGCTGGCTGTCGCTGTCCCTCTTTCTTACGCCAGAAACTCTGGGGGCTTCCGGGGGCCGGTCCACTCACTCGGGTCGCTTCGCATCGTTGGCCTCTTCGGCCATGATGTACGCCCGAGCAATGGTCTCAGCCTCCCGGAAGGTCTGAGGGCGCTGGTGCAACAGGTGTTTGAAGAAATCCCCTGCCGCCAGAGTGGCGACGAAGGCGTTGAGTTTCAGCTCGTCGGAGAGGTGAGGGATCCGCCGCGCCTCGGTGATGAAACGGTCCAGGAACCGTTTCAAGCTTTCGTCCGACCTCTGGCGAAGGCGGACCAAGTGCCATGGTTGCCTCTCCTCCCGTCTGCTGGAGGCGAACTGGCTCAAGAAGCTGTCAACAAGCTCATCGAACGAGCGTATAGAGTTTGGGGGGAGACCGTGGAACTAGAGCAGCGCGTCTCCCCTAAGGGTGACGGGGAAGCACTGGCACATCAGGGCCTTGCTTGCCCCTTGCAGAGATAGGTGAGTACGGAAGCAGTTGAGGTGGTCCATGGGGTCCTTGCTTCCGTCGTACCCCTCCAGGACCGGCATCTTGAACTTGCTCGGCAACGGCTGCGTCCGCAAGTCCATGGCGAAGGGCGATCTACGGAGGTCGGCGGAGGAGGGTGTGGTTTTCTCCTTATGCAGGGTATCCCACAGCACCTTGACTTTCTCCTCCATCGAGGGGTCCGTAGAGCCTCTCCGCGCATTGAGGACGTCACGGAGCTCCGTGTTGCCCTGGAGGTGTGTCCGAGCTCGTCGGGGATGGCGACTCTCCGCCTGGGTGGCGCGTTCGCCGTTGGAGTCTGCAGCGGCTGGCCTCCCATTGCCGCGCGAGTTACGGGGGTTACGCCCTTTGGGGCTATCCTCCCTGTCATCGTCGGCGGGATGGCTTTCCGCTTCGTTCTGGCCGTTTTCACTTGGGGCCGCCGGGGCTACAGCGCGGTCGAGTCGGTTAGCTCGCCTCCTACGGGCGGCCTCCCGACGCCTTTCTCTCTTGGAGGTGGAGGCCTGGGATGCTGGAGGTGCAGTCCCGGGCCAGGCAGTCCCTGTGTTCTCGCATATGGCGCGGAGAACCAGCTTTATATCGCCCACCTCTGCGGCCAGCCGGCGGACGTCAAGCTCGGGTTGATCGTTTGCCCGGTTCCCGGCAGGGAGAACTTCACTTTGAGAACCGATTTCCTTTGCAGGAACACTGGTCTGTACTCGAGTGTTCACCATCTTCTGTTGTTCAGTAGCTAGGTGGGAAAGAGACACTTGGCTTATTGTCAGTTTTCCACAGACGGCGCCAATGTTGCGTCCCGGGCCCAAGATTGTCGTACGGATTAGAGAGCCTTCGGATACCTTAGCGTGCAATGGCTTCGGAAGAAGGGTCCAGTCTCCGTCTCTGTGAACTTGGACCTGCACAACACAAACAACAAACGAGAGGTCAAGGGTCCGGCAGGATTTCTCCCACCGAGGCCGCTCCGACGCTCAAGTCAGCAAATTTTCGCAATGAACGAAAATGGCGCACGCTAAAGGGGTACGTAGAGAAATGCTGTGTAAGCGTATGAGATGCTGGTGTGGTGACGTGGAGAATGTATTGAGCAGGTAGTAAAAGGCCTGGCTTCCTTGATGCACCGCGGCGGGTGGCTAACTTTCCCGTGATCTAAGGAGATACTGGGAGGAGAGCGAGTTGGCAATTGCTGACGGGAAGGAGGTGGTGCTCCGTTCCGACTTGTGGCTCTCGTGTTATGGATTAGAGAAAAGGGGGAGCTACTGAGTATGATGAGCCGTTTAAATGCTCATCAAGAGAGATTGAAAAGATCCTTTTCTCTGTGGGGTGTGAGGGCTCTTATACCCCTCTCCCCGTTGGACCTTTGGACGCTAAAACGCCCATTGCTTGGGCCATCATGCCGCTGGTCGCTGTCGTGGACTGCCGGTCACGTCGGTTTCCCTGCTTTCGTGGCTGGCACGCTGCTGAGCGTTGTAGACCACGCCTAATTTTCCCCCTAAGCGGGAACTGGTTGGTAGCCTGCAGACGACAGCGAGAGTCGTGGCCAGACGGAAGCGTGGGCCGCTGGCGCAGCTCCGGCCGCACCTCTATTGGCTAGCCATTTTGCCTGTTCCCGACGACGCATTTAATGCGCTGCAGGTTTCCGTTGCCTTCCTCCTGTGTGGGCTTCGCGCCTCTTGTCCGTTGGATTGAGCCGATTTTTCTGCATGGGCTCTTGGACTTTCTTTTGGGCCGCGTCACTCGTCGTGGACCTGGTCAATTTTCCATGGGCCAGGACATGGGACCCAACAGGGTCAATAATCTAAAATTAGTAATAAATCACAACTGAGTGGGTACAGTGAAAACGCGGAACGAACAATAGATGGAAGTAAGTTGATGTGAGAAAAATAATTTAACAATGAGTTTTTTAGGTCATACATATACCGACTCAGCAACAGATTTTTTTTGTCTTCAATAACTTTCCTCATTAACCTAGCATTAAAATAAAATTTCAAGACATTTGAATAGATAATAGTATATTTCTGATGATTTAAAGGCTTCTAGCAATAACAAGTTCCAAGTCATCCATAAAAATTTTAAAAATGTTAACATGAAAAAAGCATACGAGCATCTTGAAATTACATCAATTCCACATCTATTTGATCTCATGGATAACATTATTCCTACTACTGAAACTATAAATAGTAAACCAGCAAATAATATGATGCATACCTGGATCCGACTTCGAACAGATTTGAATTCTTCTGGGTGGTTTGAACCGACTCCGTTCACCGAGTACGAATCCTGCACATCACTAAAACGAATAAAAGGTCAGCGTTAACGGCGGGAGGTAATCCCACCGAAAACACTCCGACGCTCAATTCAGTAAACAGCCTTCAATGGAAGGAATCGAAAAATAGAGAGAGCAATAGGAGAGAGGAAGAGAGTGCTTTGTTCCAGATGTCAGTGAGGCGCTGGGCCTTTCTCGTATCTGGATGGTGGGAAGGCAGAGAACGGCCGTAAAGACTCGTTCGTTGTCTCGGAGTTTGATTGTGTTTGAGAGTTTGGCTGCCGGGAGCCCCAAGATTGATCCCCAGAACACTTAGAGTTTACTGTGTTAACGCCGACGTCAAAGAGCGTGTCAGAAAGCTTGCAAGAAAGCGTCCAAAAGCATCCAAGGAAGCGTGCCCTGGATGGTGAATCCAGGGCCTCTTTTATGGCAAAGATGGCGATCCTCCTTCTTTGGAAGGAGCGATCCTTCCTATGATCTGCTGCTGGCCTTCCTTTTAGAGGCTGATGCTTGTTACCCAATTGTGGAGGATTGCTTCCTTGTGAGACGGCCGTCCACCTTCTAAACTGATTTCTTTCCTCCTCAGCATGTTACCATTGAGGTGCCTTAGCTGGCAACGAATCGGGCGCCTTCCTTATATGGGAGGTATCAAGATTGCTGATATCCCTTTTGGCACCAGTTGAAATCGTGGGAGATGCGTGGAAACCTGTGATTGGCAGTCTGATGAGTGGCGGGCCCAAACGGAGCTGGCCCATCACTGTAGAAAGGCATGCTTTGGGCCCATTGAGCAGGGCACAGACGGTCAACGTCTGCGTTGACCGTCAGTGTGTCGTCCGCTTTCGTGGAGAACGAAGGGAGAGTGGCTGGCGATCCACTGATGGGCTGTGGGTCAGAATGAAATAGGCCCATCACTGTAGCCCAACAAAACTGGTCAACGCTGAGTTGCCCGTTTGTGAGTAAGCTGGCCGCCAGGACGGTCAACAGCAATGTTGATCGTCTTCGGCCCTTCCTGTTTCTGGGCCCATCTTCTTACTGGGCCGTCAGAAATGTTGACTGGCCTTTCTGGGCTTATATTGATATTTCTTTGGGCCAGCCCATTACTGGTGTACCCATCACTAGCCCCCATGCTGGTGGTCAAATTTCTGACCTCCAGCATGTTTATGACGGGATGCCTTTTCTTGCTTTGAGAATATCGTGGGAATTCCTAAAAAGCGTGAAGGAGAGTTTGACCGAAATTGCTGACCGTTTTGGCCAATCCCGGAGTACCAAAATTGTTGACCGTCCTGGTCAATTCCGGAGTACCAGAATTGTTGACCGTTCTGCCCAATTCCGGAGTTCCAGAATTGTTGACCGTTTTGGTCAATTCCAAAATTCCAGAATTGTTGACCGTCCTGGCCAATTCCGTAGTTTCAGAATTGTTGACCGTCCTGGCCAATTCCGGAGTTTCAGAATTGTTGACCGTCCTGGCCAATTCTGGAGTTTCAGAATTGTTGACCGTCCTGGCCAATTCTGGGAATGATTTCTGCCAGCTTTTGGCTGGACTGCAAGGCAGAAATCGACACGTGTCTTCCTTTGGTTGGGCGGAGATCCTGGTCATTAATGCGCCAGAGATCCGTCATTTTGCAGGGCCAATTGGAGAAGCGACACGTGGTAGTCTTGACGGTGTCATTTATGAGGGGTTTCTGCATCAGAGCCCGTCCTTTTGAGGGTCAAATGAGGAAGTGACGCGTGGCGGGACTGACGGTTTCCTTTGCATGCTTGGCGCTTAAGTTTCCCGTCCGTTTTTTGAAATTAATTACGCTTCCAGACCTTCGTCCTCTTCGTTCTTGTTTCTCAGACGCACTTTCAAAAGGAACCCTAAAGCTTCTTCTAATCATGGCTTCCGTGGTTGATTTCTCATCTGATCTGACAGAGAATGATATCAAAGCTCTGTGCGTCGAGTTTAACATTCCTAAATGGACGGCCTGGAGGGTCACAGGCAAGGACGACAAAGTCGTTTTTCCACCGGAGGGCTAGATTACTGTTTACGAGGCTCACCTGAGGAGTGGCCTCCGTCTGCCTTTGCTGGAAGAGTTTCAATCGATCATGGTGGCTCTGCAAGTACCCATTGTCCAGCTTCATGCCAACACGGTGAGGTACATTTGCACTTTATGTATTTTTGCCCGGAAGCTTGACCAGAGATTTAGGATGTCCGGCCTTAAGGTTATATTTAAGGTGACCCAGGTGGCGGAGTGAATTTCACTCAGCCCCCGTACTGGGATAAAAATAAATAAGGCCATTCACGACTCCCTGAAGAACTGAAAAAATCGGTTCTTCTTTGTTAAAGTGGGAGAGAAGTGGCCAATTGCGAGGACCTGGGGTAAGGTCACAGAGGTGCACCTTGGTACGCCGTCTGCGACGAAGGTCTCTGCCTATGCCTGGTTGACCAAGGCCATACGGCTTAACCCTGACGAGTTTAGAAGGGACTTCTTGGTCTCTCGGGAGGAGACCAAGAAAGCTAAATGGGGATCGCCGTCCCCGATCCGGAAGCCGCACCCTCCGATTAAAATGGTGAAGCCTGAAGACTCAAGGGGTGTGATCATCCGCCCAAGGCCTTCGGAGGAGGCTACTGAGAGGGTGACTGGCACGCCCTCATCTTCCTCCTCGCAGATTCATCTCGTGGCTGCCGAGATCTGCGGCGGACCCGGCAGCACTTCTGGAGCGAAGAGGTCCGTTGAGAACAGGCCGGCGGATGCCGGAGGAGTTATTTTGGCCCAGCCTGCGGGGAAGTTGGCTCCAGCCGCCGCCTAGATGGGATCTGCAGAGGAGTCAGCTCGCGATGTGCCCGAGGGTTCACGCATTTATATTGTGAAGTCGTCGACGAGGGCTGATCCTCCAGTAGTTGCTCCAAGGGCAGCCAGGAAGAAAAAACCCGCCACGACTACTCCAATGGCTGCAGAAGAGGAGCCCGCCGCCGCCGTTGATGATGATGAGTTTTTGGATCGCATTTTGGATGAGGCAGCAGTGTGTTCGGCGCGAGAGGATGCCCCTGGCTCGACATCTCCGATTCCACCATCAGCTGGGCCAGGCCTGGAGTCCAGACCCGGGAGGCCCTACAGGAAGACTTCTGAGATATGACCTTTGCAACTGCTCCCTTGTATTTCTTCCTTATATTTATAAGCTCACACTTTGCTCTGGTCCAGTGTAGCCAAGAAGATTGGCCTCAGCTATCTCCCGAAAAATGGAACAGCGCGCTTGCATCATTACAGACCGGGAGGCTGAGGTAGCTTGGCTAGATGCCAAGCTGGCCGCCTCAGGAGAAGAGCTCCGTGAGTAGACAGCTGCCCTTGAGGCTGTCATGGCGGGCGTGGAGACAGAGAACGCCGAGCTGAAGGCGGAGGTCGCTCGCCTAAAGGAGGAGGATGGCCAAATGAAAGCGAGCAACAAACGCCTCGCAGATCATGCCGCCGCCGCAGAGAGCAAGCTGGCTACTCGTATGAGCCTCCATGAGGTCGGGGGCGCACTACACGCCCGGCTGTTTGATGGGCTCAACATTTGACGTCACGTCGCGCGGTTGGTTGTCCCTGACTTCCCAGTGGAGTTTATTAATCAAAGAAACCGCACGACGCAGCGTAAGGAAGACCTGCAGGGAGAGCCCCGAGACAGCCAGGGTGGTCCGCCACCCTTGTAGCCTTTTTGTACTTCATTTTATTTTTTGGACCGTATATAATTGTAACATACTTTTGTGAGCAATCAAACGAAAGTTCTTTTCAGTTTAGTGTCTACTGTCTTTTATTGCTTTGTCTATATTTATGTCGTTGCATTGGGCGGCCAACCTGGTTGGCTGGCGACCGTTGCTTGGCTGCCTAAGGGGCTGAGCCCCCAGGCTCGGTAGGTGGTTGCATTAACCAGCCTTACGTTGTTGTCCAAGTGAAAACTTGGGCAATCAGTGTTAGAGAAGGAACGCTTCTCGTTATTGTTTAATCACTAATCACGCTATCCCTTCGTCGAGAAGGTTAGTGCGTGGGGTGGCCAACTTGGTTTGTTGGCTGCCTAAGGAGTAAGATCCTTAAGCTGAGCAGGCGGTTGTAAAAATCAGCCTGGTGACGCCGACTTGGGCTGCCAGTGTTGGAGAAGAACTGTTTCTCCCTTCGACCGTCGTTGACTGACGTTGCTGCTCCCCGAAAGGAGGTCGTCACGTGTGCCATTCTTGCCCCCTAAGGTTTTCAGACCGCTATGGGCCACTTAGATGACCAAGGTTTCAGACCGCTCATGGGCCACTTGGATGACCAAGGTTTTAGACTGCTCATGGGCCACCTAGATTACTAGGATTTAAGATCGCTAATTGGCCATTTGGATGACCAGGGTTTCAAACCGCTTTTTGGGCCACCTAGATGACTAGGGTTTAACGAGAGGGTGAAGACCCTCCCGACTTAGGGGCAGTCTAGGTCGGGTGGATACCTGCAAGGCAAACACAGTTCATATGTATGCACATAAAGCCTAGGATTCTATATGCTAAGTAAACTCCTTATTTTGTCAAATTAAAACAAGCATGCGAATGAATGCACACAAGTGGGTGAGCGCGTACCTAGGTTCGGTGCGGAATCATCATTGGTGCATGAGCGGTGTTCTTATAATCGGCCCACTGCCCTAAGCGCACGGCTAGCGTGCACTGCTTCGGAGAGTCGTTGGGGGCGCTTTGGTAGGCGACTTGCCCTATGGCCCCTGTGCTCCATGGGATTTGGTCCTTTACCGTGAATTGGTTGGGTAGCGTGCTGTTACCGCTTCGGTAGCCTATTGGCAAATGGTTTCGGTCCTATTGTCGGCTGATACTGCCTCAGGTAACCCGGACCAGTGCAGCACTTGGCTGGATGATATTTTTCGCGGTGCAATGGGTGGTGGGTCGAGAACATTGAGCCCTCATTGCATGTTTTGTCATAAATTTTACAGGGTCTACTGCCGTGCAACAGGTTGCAGCGGGAACGGCCTACTGACCGGAGCAATGCTACGGGGTGGAGGTCAAGCCAGAGAAGATCTGGTGACGAAGAGCTCCAGCAGGCCAGAGAGATCTAGCGACGAGAGCTCCGACAGGCCAGAGAAGATCTGGCGATGAGGAGCTCCGGCAGGCCAGAGAAGATCTGGCGGCGAGGAGCTCCGGCAGGCCAGAGAAGATCTGGCGGCGAGGAGCTCCGGCAAGCCAGAGAGATCTGGCAGTCAGAGGCTCCGGCGGGCCAGAGAAGATCTGGCAGTCAGAGGCTCCGGCGGGCCAGAGAAGATCTGGCGGCGAGAGCTCCGGCAGGCCAGAGAAGATCTGGCAGCGAGGAGCCGATCGACGAAGCCCCAGTGTTACATCTTCTAATGGGTGCAGACGGTCAAGAAGAGGGTGCTCTTCTAAGCGCTGGGCACTAGCACATTTGACGCCAATCACCTGTTAGCATGGCTACCCGATGAGGGGTCGTTGCCATGGAAGGTGATATCTTTAGTCGTCGTCCTAACTGGAGCACAAGTATTGACCGTGTTTGTTTTGCATAAGAAATTAAGTGTTGAGGGGAGACGCTAGACTTTTTGTCACGTTTCCACAGACGGCACCAATGATGTGTACCTGGATCCGACTTCGAGTAGATTTGAATTCTTCTGGGTGGTTTGAACCGACTCCGTTTACCGAGTACGAATCCTGCACACCACTAAAACGAACAAGAAGTCAGCGTTAACGGCGGGAGGTAATCCCACCGAAAATACTCCGACGCTCAAGTAGTAAAGAGCCTTCAATGGAAGGAATCGAAAAATAGAGAGAGCAATAGGAGAGGGGAAGAAAGTGCTTTGTTCTAGATGTCAGTGAGACGCAGGGCCTTTCTCGTATCTAGATAGTGGGAAGGCAGAGAACGACCGTAAAGACTTGTTCGTTGCCTCGGAGTTTGATTGTGTTTGAGAGTTTGGCTGCCGGGAGCCCCAAGATTGATCCCCAGAACACTTAGAGTTTACTGTGTTAATGCCGACGTCAAAGAGCGTGTCAGAAAGCTTGCAAGAAAGCGTCCAAAAGCATCCAAGGAAGCGTGCCCTAGATGGTGAATCCAGGGCCTCTTTTATGGCAAAGATGGCGATCCTCCTTCTTTGGAAGGAGCGATCCTCCCTATGATCTGCTGCTGGCCTTCCTTTTGGAGGCTGATACTTGTTGCCCAATTGTGGAGAATTGTTTCCTTATGAGACGGTCGTCCACCTTCCAAACTGATTTATTTTCTCCTCAACATGTTACCGTTGAGGTGCCTTGGCTGGCAAGGAATCGGACGCCTTCCTTATATGGGAGGTGTCAAGATTGCTGATATCCCTTTTGGCGCCAGTTGAAATCGTGGGAGACGCGTGGAAACCTGTGATTGGCAGTCTGATGAGTGGCAGGCCCAAGCGGAGCAGGCCCATCACTGTAGAAAGGCGTGCTTTGGGCCCATTGAGTGGGGCGCAGACGGTCAACGTCTGCGTTGACCGTCAGTGTGTCGTCTGCCTTCGTGGAGAACGAAGGGAGAGTGGCTAGCGATCCACTGATGGGCTGTGGGTCAGAATGGAATAGGCCCATCACTGTAGCCCAACAAAACTGGTCAACGCTGAGTTGCCCGTTTGTGAGTAAGCTGGCCGCCAGAACGGTCAACGGCAACGTTGACCGTCTTCGGGCATTCCTATTTCTGGGCCAATCTTCTTACTGGACCGTCAGAAATGTTGACTGATCTTTCTGGGCTTCTGTTGACCTTTCTTTGGGCCAGCCTATTACTGGTGTACCTATCATAATATTTATCCAAATGTGATATATTATCTTACTTGTTAATTTGGATTATATTTTTCACCAAAAATTAATTTACAACTAACTCTTACAATATATGAAAAGATACTCATAAGCATCATGTAGAGTTTACATGCTCAATCAAACTCAATTCAGGTTAAATTTAATATCAATAAGGATACTTTAAATTTTACACATTAACACATAAAAAAAATACATATAAAAATAAAATATTAAATAAATTTCAGCAAATAAAAAATAAGAGGCAAGGCAAATTATCAGGGCAAAACCAATGAGGGGCAAACACTTACATGTAATTTCTTGTCTGCAGTCTGTATGCGGTAATGACTCACCGCCGAATCCATGTCCAGTGAACCCAATTACCGGTGCCGGAAGATCACCACAAATCCGACCCGCATCCGCCGTTTCTCATCTGCCCTTGTTCCGTCTCCCCTGCGATTCGTACTGTATTGTCTCGTCGTAAGTTTCTCGCCCGAAATCTGATGCCGATACCCACCGGTCAACCAATAACCACCACAGCCGTCGGGACCACCAGTACGACCGGTTGGCGTTCGATTAGGGGTTTTCCAACACTCTAAGTTTGAAGTACCATTCAGGTTTAGATTCGAAACCTAGGGTTTCAACGCAATCATGCAAATTGGGCATAATAACCTCAGCAATTAAGATTATGCTCAAGGTAATTTTAAACGGACAGCAGTAGAAACTAAAGCAGTGATTACAGAGCCAAAAATAATGCTCAACGTAATTTCAATAAGGCAGCAGTAGGAATCGAATTCTACTTACTGATCCAACCGTCATGCTCATCGGAAATTCAAACATATAAAGATTGGAATTGAACTTGCGATTACTGAGCCAAGAGTTCGAATCTGGATTTTGATACTTTTGAGTTATTACGAACCCAGCCAAAAAAAAAAAAAAACCCATAGTAGTTTTAGAGAGAGAGAGAGAGAGAGAGAGAGATGACCTCTTGAGGCGATTTTCGAAGGTATGGCGATGGATGGAGAAGAAGAGACAGAAGGCAGTGAAAACCAAGCCGTATCTCGGCGGAAAACAGCCCAATCCACGCCCATCGGCCGGCGCCGCGTTGTTCGGGCACATGGGTTGCTCTGAAAACCCATATCACGCAGAAGCTTGCAACCATGGAGGCTGTCGCTACTATCCTCCCCTGTTTCGTCTCGAACAGAGGACGCTCTCCCTCGCTCCCTATCTCTCCCTCGCTCGCTTGCTCTCTCCCCTGTTTCGTCTCGAACAGAGGACGATCACCGTCGCTCCCTATCTCTCCCTCGCACGCTCGCTCGCTCGCTCTCTCTCTCTCAGACGAACGATGGAATCGGAAATTTAAATTCTCTGTCCGTCCTGCCAGCTGGATTTGTGATTTGGAAATCTTTTATTTTTGGCAGTAAGAATTTGAGTAACGGATAGTTTTCAACCGATAAATTTTTATGGTCAAAGTCACGGTTCAGATTAACGGTGGAGATTAACTGGCGAAGGATTTTATATATTTTTTAATTTTTCTAACAATATCTTAATAAATCGAATCTTTAAAGTGTTATTTATTTTACTAATT
>JAODPA010145561.1:0-15442 GCA_025585075.1 Nepenthes mirabilis
ATATAATTTGTTGCGTCCCGGGTCCCCGGTTGTTGTACGGATTAGGGAACCTCCTAATCTTTCATTGCGGGTTGATCTGGATCGGGTCCGGTCTCCGTCGCTGATGACCAAGAACCTGCACAACACGAACCACAAACAAGAGGTCAGATAACCCCCCGTTGACACTCTGACGCTCAAGTCAGAAATCTTCCGCAATAAACGGAGGAATGCACGTTTAAAGGTAAACGTGGTGAGAATACAAAGATGCATTGATGAGGGGAGTGTGAGAGGGATGTATTTGGAGGTTTGAGCTCCATGAATGCGCCCGGCAGAGAGGCGACTTACCTGTACGCCCGCAGAGGGTGACTTGGAGTGCGCCCGGTAAAGAGGCGGCTTATAGGTGCCCCCGGTAGAGGGGCGGCTTATAGGTGCGCCCGGCAGAGGGGCGGCTTATAGGTGCGTCCGCATAGGGCAACTTAGAGGTGCGCCAGCAGAGGGACGGCTTAGAGTTGCGCCCGCGGATGGCGACTTTAAGAAGAAGGACTAAATGGTACTAGTGAGTAAACATTCTTATTACCTGAGCGGAGGGTCAATTCTTGGACTGCGGGCTCCTGGATATGGGATAGAGGGATCGTGACTCCAAGACGGAGGGTTAAAAGCCTCCTGGTTGGCGGAGGGCTGAGGGCCTCCGGATGGCAGAGGGTTGATGGCCTCCGGACGAGAGGAGGGTTGAGGGCCTCCTGGTGGCGGAGGGCTGAAGGCTTCTGTGCCTCCTGGATGGAGGGCTGAGAGCCTCCGTGTCAGCGGAGGGCTGAGGGCCTTCGGATGGTAGGAGGGCCGTGGGCCTCCGTGCCTCTTGGAAGGAGGGGTGCTCCGTGCCTCCTGGATGGAGAACTAATGGCCTCTGGACAGTAAGAGGGCCGAGGGCCTCGTGGCGGCGAAGGGCTGAGGGCCTCCGGACTGTAGGAGGGCCCAGGGCCTCCTAGCGGCAGAGGGCTGAGGGCCTCGGACGGGCGGAGAGCCAAGGGGCCTCCTGGATGAGAGGAGAGTCGAGGATCTCCTAGCCGCCAGGTTGCTCTCATTAGAGATCGGCTAGCAACGGTTATACCATTCTCCGAGCCATATGGAGCCTTATGGAGCTTTTTTGAGCTTCTCCCTCTTGTCCCTCAATACTTGAGAATGCTTGCTTTTATAGTAAAATTTGCAGATGTATTATTTCTCAAAAAGCAATATGGGACTTTTAATTTGAAAGAAATATGTTGGATTGTGGGTTTGCCGTGGGCCTGGCATATTGGCCCAGGGTTATTGCACCCATCACTAGCCCCCCATGCCGGTGGACCTAATTTTCGGCCTCCGACATGTTTATGATGGGATGAGACTGGTCATATTGTCCCCTTGACCTGGATTCATTGAAACGTGAGCGTGCCCAGGGTGACTAGCCCCCCATGTCAGGCACGGCCTGCCTAATATTGCGTTGTAAACGGGGGGCAGGTCAACTACTAGAAACGTGAGCGTGCGACTTCCTATTTTCGGATAGGTGCCCAGGGTAAGTTCCAATTGGATTGTCCCTTGAACGGGCACTGGCTCATTATCAAGGCCATATAGTGGGCCTTCAGAGGGTTTTAATTGGTTCTTTTTTAGGCCTAACTTAAAGAAGGCATCCAAGTAAAGTAAATTTTTAGAACTTCCATTATCGATAAAGACTCGTTTCAGCTGGTACTCCATACTGCCGTCTGAAACGAGTGCTGATATAATAAGGGGGTCAACATGGGGGGACACTACATGAGTTGAGTCACTATCATCGAAACTAATCGTATTGTCTACTGTGCGCTACTTCTTCCTCCCAATCTGCTGCTCCTTGCAGTCAGCCGGGTTCTTGGCAGGTCGAGTGGTGACCAAATTAACCACCCCCGCCGCAATCCTGTTCCGGGGTGGAGTTTGCTCCTGCCCCTTTTCATTAGCCGCTCCTGAGCTCTGTCCAGGACCTCTAACAAATTTCGTGAGGTGGCCTCTGCGAATTAGATCTTCGATCACCCTTTGTAGCGTCTTACAGTCCTCAGTCGAATGGCCAGTAGAACGATAGAAGTCACAGTACTTCGACTGGTTTCCAGAGTCCTTTTTTAGCGGTTTGGGCCACTTCAGGAACTTTTCTCCACAGATCTACATGAGGACGTTAGCGCGCGTATCTGTCAGAGGTGTGAAACTGGTGGGCCCATAGTATCTGCGTTTTGGTGGCCCAGTCAGGCGCTGCTTTTAGCAGGAGTGTTCTCCGCTGCTGTACTTTCTCTTTCCTTCACCAGGGAAAGGCCGAGGCTGATCCGTCCGCTCTGGATGTTTAGCCTCGTTGGCCTCTTCTGCTGCAGCATAGGCCCTGGTGATGGATTCTACTTCTCGAAAAGTTTGAGAATTTTTGTGGGCAAGGTGCTTAAAAAAGTCACCGTAAGTAAGCGCAGAGATGAAATTGCCCAGCTTCATCTCTTCTGTGATCTTGGGGATCCTTCTGGCCTCCGCCATGAAACAATTTAGGAAACGCCGTGGGTTCTATCCCGATTTTTGCTTTATGTGGGAGAGATGTCACGGCTGTTTCTCTTCCCGTCGGCTCGAGGCGTACTGAGCCAGGAAGAGATCCGTGAGTTCACGGAAACTGCCGATGGTGCCTAAAGAGAGGTGATGGAACCAGATTCGAGCGTTTCCCTTCAGTGTGAGCGGAAAGTAGCGGCACATTGTTGAGTGTTCTAGCCCTTGTATACTCAGATGGGTGCGAAAGTGATCCAGGTGGTCAACTGGATCACTGCCCCCATCGTATTAGTCAAGGGACGATATCTTGAACTTCGTTAGCAGTGGACGGCTCAGGATCTCTGCAATAAAAGGAGATCGGTCCAAGTCGCTGGCGCGCTCCTCCTCTTAGAACACACGGTTCAAGATCTTGTCCACCTGCGGATCGACGGGAGCGACGTTTGCTGATCGTTTGGAGTTGAGGTAATCCCTCAACTCCATCTTGTCCCTGGCGGGTACAGCAGCCGGTCGGTTGCTGCTTCCAGGGGATCTGGCTGTCCTGATGGCTCGCTCCTGGACTGCGTTGTTATCTTTTGCCCGAGAGTATCGGGGATTTCTTCTCTCCGGGCTTTCTAGTGGAGACGTGCTCCCGGAGCGTTCCTCAGGCCTGTTTTGGCCAGGAACGCAGGAGGATACTGGAGTCGGATTGTCTCCGACTTTTGCGGGCCTTTTGGCCGGTTTCTTCTTTCTCTGGCCACCCCTTTTGGTGGCTGGTGCTGGGATGGCTGTTGGAGGAGCCGCCTGCTGTCGTTGCTCGTTCTGAGCGTAAAGTAACTGGAGCAGGCGATTGTTACCCTGTATCTGCTCCACCAGTTGTTGAAAGTAAGGCGGTAAAACTCCATCAGCGGCCTCGTTGACCATGGCACCAGCAGCGTGGTCCTGGTCGGGGTTAGAAGCATCTCTAGTGGGGTCACTCGCTTGGGCTCTCGTGTTCACTATTGCAGAATCAGAAGGTGAGTGAGAGAGTTTGTGCAGATTTTGTGGTTGGCTTTTGTAAGCGCTTCCCACAGACGGCGGGAATGATGTGTCTCTATATCCGAATTTCGAACAGATTCGGTCGATCCACTTGATATGGTTTCGGCTCCGTTCCCTGAGTTGGATCATGCACACCACTAAACAGAAGAGGAGGTCAGCGTGTCGGTGAAAAGTTGTCCCACCGAAAATACTCCGACGTTCAAGTCAGCCAAACAGTCTTCGAAAAAAAGAAACTAAAATTGAGAGAAAGAGAGAGACAAAGAGAGTGTTTTTTCCAGACGTAAGAGAGACGTGAGGTCTTCTTGAATCTGGAAGGTGGGAAGGCAGTAAACAGTCGTAAGGGCTCGCTTGTTGCCTTAGGGTTGCTGGAGAATGTTGATGGTAGAGAAAGAAGATCTCTGAGAGCACTCGTTTGTATTACAGAAAGCGTATGCAATTGAGAGGATGATTGAAAGCGTCAATGAAAGCGTGCCTTGGATGGTGAATCCAGGGTTTCTTTTATGGTGGAGAGGACAATCCTCCTTTTTTGGAAGGAACGATCTGCTATATAATTCTCAGTTGGGTTGCCTTTTGGAGCAGGCGCCAGTTGCCAAACTGTGAGAGATAGTTTCCTTCTGAGAAGGCTAACAACTTTTCAAACCCGACACCTTCCTTCTGTGCATGTTACTGTTGGAGAGCCTGAGCTGGCAAAGATTTGGAGAAATCTGGCGCCTTCCTTATATGGGAGGTGCCAATATGGCCAATGTCCTTTTTGGTGCCAGTTGGGATCGTGGAATATCTGTGGAAAGCCGTTGCTGGCCTTTTGATGATTCGTGGGCCTAAACAGACCGGACCCGTTACTGTAGAAGGGCTTCTTAGGGCCCAACGTGTGAAACCCAGATGGTCAACGTTTGAGTTGACCGTCAGCGTGCGTGTTGGCCGCCCTCGTGGAGGATACCGGGAGGTCCGTCATTAGCCGCCTGATGGGCTGTGGGATCGAATAGACCATGCCCATTACAATAGAAAAGCCTCTTTAGGCTCAACGCGCATAACGCGGACAGTCAACGTTTGAGTTGACCATCTGCTAGTGAGTTGGCTGCCCGGACGGTCAACGCCAACGTTGACCGTCTTAGGCTTTCAGCTTTTGGGCCTGTTCTCCAATTGGGTCGTTAGAGTTTTGACCGTCGTTTTGGGCCTCCATAGACTTTTGGGGCTAGCCCAGTAGTAGTATACGCATCACTAGTCCCGCATGCTGGTGGCTAGAAGTCTGACCTCCAGTATGTTCATGATGGGATGCCCTTTATTGCTCTGAGGATCTTGTGGAATTTCGTGAAAGGTGTGAATGAGAGTTTAACCAGAATTGTTAACCGTCCTGGTCAATTTCGGAGAACCAGAATTATTGACCGTCCTGGTCAATTTCGGAGAACCAGAATTGTTGACCGTACTGGTCAATTCTGGAGCACCAGAATTGTTAGCCGTCTTGGTCAATTCTGGAGCACCAGAATTGTTGACTATCCTGGTCAATTCCTGAGCACCAGAATTATTGACCGTCTTGGCCAATTCTGAAGGCGTTTTCTGCCAGTCTTTAGCCGGTTTACAGGGCAGAAAGTGACACGTGTCTCCCATTGGTTGGGCGGAGATCTTGGCCATTAATGCGTCAAATATCCGTCCTCTCGTAGGGTCAAGTAGGGAGGTGACATGTGGCAGGACTGACGGTGTCCTTAATGAGGGGTTTCATACTTGGTGTTTAAGTTTCCCTTCCGTATTTTTGAAAGCATTTACGCCTTCAACCCGTCGTCTTCTTCCTTCCAACTCTTCTTTCTGAAAAACCTAGCTCTCCGTGTTACCATGGCTTCCGCCACCGATTTTGCTTCCATTCTGAGAGAGAGTGACGTCAAAGCTCTGTGCGACGAATTTAATATTCCAAAGGAGATTGCCTGGAGAATTTCGGGCAAGGACGACAGGGCTTATTCCCCACCAGAGGGGCACATCACTGTCTACGAGGCCCATCTGAGGAGCGGCCTCCGCCTGCCGTTGCCGGAGGAACTAGAGTCGATCATGAAGGCTCTGCGAGTTCCCATTGCTCAACTTCATGCTAACGCCGTGAGGTATCTCTACACCATGTATATTTTCACTCGAAAACTTTACAAGAAGTTTAAGATGTCCGGCGTTAGGGTTTTGTTTAAAGTGAACCAGGGGGGAGAGTGGATATCGCTCTCTCCCCGTACCGGGATAAAAATTAATAAAGTCATCCATGACTCGTTGAAGAACTGGAAGAACCGGTTTTTCTTCGTGAGCGTGGGGGACAAATGGCCCATTGCGAAAGAGTGGGGCCAGATTCCGGAGGCGTATTTTGGGGCGTCGTCTCCGGCGGAGTGGGCAACCTACGCATGGCTGACGAAAGCAATAACGAAGAATCCGGATGATTTTGCACGGGATTTTTTGGTTTCTCGAGAGGAAGCGAGGAAAGTGAACTGGGGTCCGCCCTCCCCAACTAGAAAACCTATGCCGCATGTGAGGTTGGCGAACCTCGATGAGACCAAAGGGGTAATCATCCGTATGCGACGTCCCGACGAAGGGTCTTTCGGCCCGCTACCCGAGAAGGCGACAGAGACACCCTCGTTGTCGTCGTCGCTTATTGATTATGTTGCCACGGGGATCTGTGCCGGGGCTGGTAGTACCGCGGGCCTGGAAAAGACCTACGAGGATTGGCCGGCAGACTCAGGAGTCGTCTTAGCGTAGCCCGCGCCGCAAGCGGTTCCCGGTGCTGAGTCGATGGAATCTCTTGAGGGGCTAGCTTGTGAGACGATGACGGCCACGCAGACTTCTGCTATGGAGCCAATGGCGGGGCTTGACACTTCTGTAGCTGCTCCAGAGGCCACCAGAGAGGAGCCCTCTACATCCGCTCCGGAGCTTGCAAGGGAGGAGCCCGCAGCTGCCATGGACGAGACTGATGCGTTCCTGGATCGCATTTTGGATGAGACAGCGGTGAGTTTGGTGCGAGAGGATGCTCCTGGTCTATCGTCATCCGGTCCACCGCCAACCGGGCCAGGTCTAGAGTCCAGACCTACGAAGCCCTCGAGGAAGACTTATGAGGTACGATTCCTGTAATAGCCTCCTTACACTTCTTTCTTCGCCGTATTTATAACTTACATTTTGCTGTTGTCTTGTGCAGTCAAGGAGGTTGATCTCAGCCTTCTCCCGGGAGATGGAGCAACGCGATCGCATCATTGCGGACCGGGAGGCTGAGATCGCCTGGTTGGAGGCCAGGCTGGCTGCCTCAGGAGGGGAGCTCCACGAGCAGACCGCTGCTCTCGAGGCTATCATGGCGGGCATGGAGGCTGAGAATACTGAGTTGAAAGCCAAGGTCGCCTGCTTGAAGGGGGAGGATGATCGACATAATAAAGTTAAGAAGCGGCTTGCTGACCGGATCACAGACCTGGAGAATGATCTGACCCTCCGCATCCGTCCCATTGAGCTTGAAGGCATGCTACATGCGTGACTGTTGGAGGGGATCAACGTCGGCCAGCGCATTGCGCGGTTGATTGATCCTAATTTTTCGGCCGAACTCATCAATCAATCCAACAGGACTGCGCAGCGCAAAGAAGACCTTGTAGGGGATCCCCCATGATAGCCAGGGACTGCCATTTGTGTTTTCTTCTTTGTTCTTGTACTGATGTAATAATGTAACACAATTAAATGCAATAAAACGGAAATTTTTCCTAGTTGGTGTCCATTAAATTTTATTACTTTTTGTGTTTGTGTGGATTGTTGCATTAGGCGGCCAATCTGGTTGGCCGGCGACTGTGGCTTGGTTGCTCAAGGAGCTAAGTCTTTGGGCTCGGCAGGTGGTTGTGTTAACCAGCCTTGCGGTACTGTCCAAGTGGTAACTTGGGCAGTCAGCGTTGGAGCAGAAACCCTTCTCGTCGTTGCTCGATCACGCTACCCTCTCGTAGAGAGGGCTATTGCGTGGGGCGGCCAACCTAGTTGGTTGGCTGCCTAAGGAGTAAAGTCCCTAAGCTGGGTAGGAGTAAAGTCCCTAAGCTTGGTGGCTGCCAACAAGTGATGATTTGGGCAGCCAATGTTAGAGAAGAAATGTTTCTCCCTTCGACCGTCGTTGACTAACGTTGCTACTCCTCGTGAGGGAGGTCGTCGCGTATGCTGCTCTAGCCCCCTAAGATTTTAACCGCTAATGGGCCACTTGGATGACCGAAGTTTAAGACCGCTTATGGGCCACCTGGATGACCAGGGTTTAAGATCGCTAATGGGCCACCTGGATAACCAGGGTTTAAGACCGGTTATGGGTCACCTGGATGACCAGGGTTTAAGACCGCTCATGGGCCACCTGGATGACCAGGGTTTAAGACCGCTCATGGGCCACCTGGATGACCAGGGTTTTAGACCGCTTATGGGCTACCTAAATGATCAGGGTTTAAGAACGAGAGGGTGAAGACCCTCCCGACTTAGGGGCAGTCTAGGTCGGATAAACCTGCAAGGCAAACACAGTTCATATGTATGCACACAAAGACTAGGATTCTATATGCTAAGTAAACTCCTCATTTTATCAAATTAAAACAAGCATACGGATGAATGCACACAAGTGGGCGAGTGCGTACCAGGGTTCCCTATTGGAAGTAGCGTTTGAGGTGGATCGCATTCTACGTTTGCGGGACCAACTTTCCATCATGGTTTCAGAGTTTGTATGCTCCGTTTCGTAGGACGGCGAAGACCAAGAAAGGCCCTTCCAAGTTAGGGAAGAGATTGTTGCGGCCGGCCAGCTTGCCTGTGGCCTCGACGCCTCGTAGGACCAAGTCCCCAACGTCAAACTACCGGGCTTTCACCTTTTTATTATAGTATCGGGCAACTCGGTGTTGGTAGGCTACTGTTCATATTCTGGCGGCGTCGCGGGCTTCCTCTAGCAAGTCTAAGTGCTCCCTGATTTTCTGGGAGTTGGTCTGTGGGTTGAAAGACTCCACCCTGAGACTCAGGAGCCCAATTTCGACCGGGATCACCGCCTCAGTCCCGTAACAAAGGCTAAAGGGTGTCTCGCGCGTTGGTTCCTTCGGGGTTATCCGATAAGACCAGTGGACGGATGAGAGCTCGTCGGAGACATCCGATAAAATCGGAAAAGGGCCAATGGTTAAACTTACCAAAAAAAGACGGATGGGAGCTCGTCAGCCCAGGAGCCCCCGGCGTCCTCCAGTTTAGTCTTTAACCCGTGGAGTAGTGTACGGTTCGTAACCTCCACCTGTTCGTTGGCTTGGGGGTATGCTACCGAAGTGTGGATCAACTTGATACCAAGGCTGGCACAATACTTGGTAAAATGTTTTCTCAAAAATTGGGTCATGTTGTCGGTCATTAAGACCTCTGGGACGCCGTACCAGTAGACAATGCCCAGGCGAAGAAATTCTAGTGCATTGTGCTCCGTGATTTTTGCCAGCGGGACTGCCTCGACCCACTTTGTGAAGTAGTCGATGCCCGCGATGATGAACTTCATTTGCCTCGTGGCAATGGGAAATGGGCCCAAAATATCGAGCCCCCATTGTGCGAAGGGCCATGGAGCCTGAAGTGACTTCACGTCGGTGGACGGCTGGTGGTGAAGGTTGCCATGAAGCTAGCAACTTTCACATTTCTTTACAAACTCAAGCGCATCCTTTTTCATCGAGGGCCAGTAATAGCCCTGCTACATGATCTTGAAGGCCAGGTTTTTCCCGCCTACGTGTGATTCGCAGATCCCAAGGTGGACTTCGCTCAGCGTGTAGTCTGCCTCCTCGGGAGATAGACAGCGGAGGTACGGAGTTGAGTATCTGCGGCGATACAGCCGCCCATCGACTACCGTGTACCAGCCAGCTGTCTTTTTAACTCGCTTAGCCTTTTCGGCGTCCTCTGGGAGTGATCCGTCAGCCAAGTATTTAAGGTAGGGCGTCATCCAGTTTTACATCTCGAAAATCTGCATCGCCTCCAGTTTCTCTATGCTGGGAGCATTCAGGATCTCCCTCATGTCCCTCGAGTACTGTTCTGGGTTTCCGGCAGCGGCGGCTCTAGCTAGCCGGTCTGCCTTCCAGTTTTCAGTTATGGGAACATGAATCAGGGTCAGTTTATCGAAACCCCGGACAGCCTCCCTTGCCTTTGCTAGGTACCTGACCAATGAAGGGTTGTTTGCCTCAAAGCCCTCGTTAACCTAGTTGACGATTAGTTCGGAGTCACTGTAAACCGCCAACCTCTTGGCAGAGCACTCCTTTGCTAATCGTAAGTCGACTAGCAGGGCTTTGTACTTGGCAACGTTGTTGGTCGCCGGGAAGTCAAGTTTGAAGGAATACTTAACCTCGAATCCATTAGGGGTTGTAAGGGCCACCCCTGCTCCGCTGCCACTGTCCGTAAACGATCCGTCCACGTGGAGTGTCCATTCTGGAACTTCGTCTGGCTATTCTGCATTCTCTGCGGGCTGTTCCTCGTGAATTGGGGTCATGGTCTCAACGATGAAGTCAGCCAGAGCCTGCACTTTTATGGCTGGTCTGGGCTTGAATTTGATGTCGAACTCACCCAATTCGATAGCCTACTTCACTAGCCGTCCTGAAACGTCGGGTTTCTGGAGTATACTTTTCAGCGGCTGGTCAGTGAGGACCACTATGCGATGCGTTTGGAAGTACGGCCTCAACTTTCGTGCAGCAAAGATAAGCGCTAGGGCCATTTTTTCTGCGCGTGGATAGTGCGTTTCTGGGCCGGTCAATATTTTGCTCACATAGTAAACCGGGTGCTGGATATCAGATTCCTGGCGCACGAGGACGGAGTTGATGGACACTTCTGACACCGCCAGGTAAAGGTACAGCTCCTCTCCGTCTTTGGGTGATGCAAGTAATGGTGGGCAGGCCAGATGCTGTTTCAATTCGTTGAAGGCGGTCTGGTAGTTAGCCATCCACTGGAATCCATTGGACTTCATCCCTCCCAGAGCTTTAAAGAAGAGCTGATACTTATCACCGGACTTCGCAAGGAAGCGGGACAAAGCGGCCAACCGCCCAGTCAGTCGCTGGACGTCTTTGATGTTCCGTGGGGGAGCCATGTCAGCGAGGGCCTTGATCTTTTCTGGGTTTGTCTCGATCCCCGGCTGGGAGATGATGAAACCCAAGAACTTTCTGGAGGCTACCCCGAAGACATACTTGGTTGAATTCAGCTTCATTTGGTGCTGGCGGAGCACCTCAAACGATTCTTCCAGGTCACGTATGTGGTCGCAGTGACCCTGCTTTTGACGAGCATGTCGTCGACGTAGACCTCCATGTTGCGACCAATCTGTTTTTCAAACATCTTGTTGACCAGTCGCTGGTAAGTTGCTCCAGCATTTTTCAGTCTGAAGGGCATCACTTTGTAGCAGTAGGTGCCCTGGTCCGTCATGAACGATGTGTGTTTCTCGTCCTCCGGACTCATTCGAATCTGGTTGTAACCCGAATAGGCGTCCATAAAGCTGAGCAGCTCATGTCCAGCCGTGAAGTCAACAGTAGGTCAATCCTGTGCAAGGGAAAACTATCTTTCGGGCAGGCCTTGTTGACGTCGGTAAAATCGACGCACATTCGCCATTTTCTGTTGCTCTTTTTAACCAGGACGACATTTAAAAGCCAATTTGGGTACTGAACTTCTCTAATAAATCCAGCATCCAGTAGCTTTTTTACCTCCTCTCAGATGACAATCAACTTCTCTGTGGAGTGGTTTCTCTACTTCTGCCTGACCGGCTTCCGGCCAGGATCGAGGCCAGCTTGTGGACCATCACCTTAGCCGAAATTTCGGGCATGCCTGCGGGAGTCCATGCGAATATATCGGCATTCCGTTGCAGGAACGCAATCAATTCAGTGCGCAGTGTGCCAGTGAGTGAGCCGCCAATCTGTAAACACTTTTTCGGTTCCTTCGGATTTAGTGGGACTAGATCTGTAGCTTCACTAGACTACGCTTGTTGCAGGGTGGTCTCGTCTCGATGATCGAGTTCTCCCACCGTGCCAGGGCTGCCGCTAGGGGCAATCTGGGACATGTAGCATGTTCGCCCGATTATTTGGTCACCTAACACCTCTCCCACACCGTAAGGTGTCTGGAACTTCATTTTGAGGTGCGGAATTGAGGTGACCACCCCAAACGCTGTCAAGGCACGGCCTGCCTAATATCGCGTTGTAAACGGAGAGCAGGTCAACTACTAGAAACGTGAGCGTGCGACTTGCTGTTTTCGGATAGGTGCCCAGGGTGACTTCCAATTGAATTGTCCTTTGAACAGGCACTGGCTCGTTGTCAAGGCCATATAGTGGGCCTTCAAAGGGTTTTAACTGATTCTTTTTTAGGCCTAATTTAAAGAAGGCATCCAAGTAAAGCAAATCTTTAGAACTTTCATTATCGATAAAGACTCGTTTCAGCTCGTAGTCCATACTGCCGTCTGAAACGAGTGCTGATATTACAAGGGGGTCAATATGGGGCGACACTACATAAGTTGAGTCACTATCGTCGAAACTAATCGTATTGTCTACTGTGCGCTGCTTCTTCCGCCCAATCTGCTGCTCCTTGCTATCAGCCGGGTTCTTGGCAGGTCGGGTGGTGACCATATTAACCACCCCCGCCACAATCCTGTTCCGGGGTGGAGTCTGCTCCTGCCCCTTTTCATTAGCCGCTCCTGAGCTCTGTCCAGGACCTCTAACAAATTTTGTGAGGTGGCCTCTGCGAATTAGATCTTCGATCTTCCTTTGCAGCGTCTTGTAGGCCTCAGTCGAATGGCCAGTAGAACGATGAAAGTCACAGTACTTCGACTGGTTTCCAGAGTCCTTCTTCAGTGGTTTGGGCCACTTTAGAAACTTTTCTCCACGGATCTACATGAGGACGTTAGCGAGCGTGTCTGTCAGAGGTGTGAAACTGTTGGGACCATAGTCTCTGCGTTCTGGGGGCCCAGTCCGGCGCTACTTCTTGCAGGAGTTTTCTCCGTCGCTGTACTTTCTCTTTCCTTCACCAGGGAACGGCCGAGGCTGATCCGCCTGCTCTGGACGTTTTACCTCGTTGGCCTCTTCTGCTGCAGCGTAGGCCCTGCTGATGGATTCTGCTTCTCAGAAAGTTTGAGGATTTTTGTGGGCAAGGTGCTTGAAAAAGTCACCATAAGTAAGCGCAGAGATGAAACTGCCCAACTTCATCTCTTCTGTGATCCTGGGGATCCTTCTGGCCTCCGCCATGAAGCGACCTGTGAAACGCCGTGGGTTCTCTCCCGGATTCTGCTTTATATGGGAGAGATGCTACGGCTGTTTCTCTTCCCGTCGGCTCGAGGCGTACTGAGCCAAGAAAAGATCCGTGAGTTCAAGGAAACTGCCGATGGTACCTAAAGGGAGGTGATCGAACCAGATTCGAGCGTCTTCCTTCAGTGTGAGTGAAAAGTAGCGGCACATTGTTGAGTGTTCTAGCCCTTGTAGACTCAGATGGGTGCGGAAGTGATCCAGGTGGTCAACTGAATCACTGCACCCATCGTATAAGTCAAGGGACGGCATCTTGAACTTCGTTGGCAGTCGACGGCTCAGGATCTCTGTAGTAAAAGGAGATCGGTTCAAGTCGATGGCGCGTTCCTCCTCTTGGAACACACGGTTCAAGATCTTGTCCACCCGCGGATCGACGGGAGCGACGTTTGCTGATCGTTTGAAGTTGAGGTAATCCCTCAACTCCGTCTTATCCCTGGCGGGTTCAGCAGCCGGTCGGCTGTTGCCTCCAGTGGATCTGGCAGTCCTGGTGGCTCGCTCCTGGACTGCGTTATTGTCTTCTGCCCGAGAGTATCAAGGATTTCTTCTCTCTAGGCTTTTTGATAGAGACGTGCTCTCGAAGCGTTCCTCAGGCCTGTTTTGGCCAGGAACGCGGGAGGATGTTGGAGCCGGATTATCTCCAGCTTTTGCGGGCCTTTTGGCCGGCTTCTTCTTCCTCTGACCACCCCTTTTGGTGGCTGGTGCTGGGATGGCTGTTGGAGGAGCCGCCTACAGTCGTTGCTCATTCTGAGCACAAAGTAACTGGAGCAGGCGATTGTTGCCTTGCATTTGCTCCACCAGTTGTTGAAAGTAAGGCGGTGAAACTCCGCCAGTGGCCCCGTTGACCATGGCACCAGCACCGTGGTCCTGGTCGGGGTTAGCATCATCTCTAGCGGGGTCGCTAGCTTGGGCTCTCGTGTTCACCATTGCAGAATCAGAAGGTGACAGAGAGAGTTTATGCAGATTTTGTGGTTGGCTTTTGTAAGCGCTTCCCACAGACGGCGCCAATGATGCGTCTCTGGATCTGAACTTCAAACAGATTCGGTCGATCCTCTTAATGTGGTTCCGGCTCCGTTCCCTGAGTTGGATCATGCACATCACTAAACAGAACAGGAGGTCAGCGTGTCGGCGGAAAGTTATCCCACCGAAAATACTCCGACGCTCAAGTCAGCCAAACAGTCTTCGAAAGAAAGAAACTGAAATTGAGAGAAAGAGAGAGACAAAGAGAGTGTTTTTTCCAGACGTGAGAGAGACGGGAGGTCTTCTTGAATCTGGAAGGTAGAAAGGCAGTAAACGGTCGTGACGGCTCGCTTGTTGCCTTAGGGTTGTTGGAGAATGTTGATGGCAGAAAAAGCAGATATCTGAGAGCACTCGTTTGTATTACAGAAAGCGTATGCAATTGAGAGGATGATTGAAAGCGTCAATGAAAGCGTGCCTTGGATGGTGAATCCAGGGTTTCTTTTATGGTGGAGAGGGTGATCCTCCTTCTTTGGAAGGAACGATCTGCTGTATAATTCTCAGTTGGGTTGCCTTTTGGAGCAAGCGCCAGTTGCCAAACTATGAGAGATAGTTTCCTTCTGAGAAGGCTAACATCTTTCCAAACCCGACACCTTCCTTCTGTGCATGTTACCGTTGGAGAGCCTGGGCTGGCAAAGATTTGGAGAAATCTGGCGCCTTCCTTATATGGGAGGTGCCAATATGGCCAATGTCCTTTTTGGTGCCAGCTGGGATTGTGAAATATCCATGGAAAGTCGTTGCTGGCCTTTTGATGATTCGTAGGCCTAAACGGACCAGGCCCGTTATTGTAGAAGGGCTTCTTAGGGCCCAACATGCGAAACGCGGACGGTTAACGTTTGAGTTGACCGTCAGCGTGCGTGTTGGCCACCCTCGTGGAGGATGCTGGGAGGTCCGTCATTAGCCGCCTGATGGGCCGTGGGCTCGAATGGACCAGGCCCATTACTGTAGAAAAGCCTCTTTGGGCCTAACGTGTATAACGCGGACGGTCAACGTTTGAGTTGACCGTCTGTTAGCGAGTTGACCGTCCTGAGCTTTTCAGTTTTTGGGCCTGTTCTCCAATTGGGCCGTTAGAGTGTTGATCGTCGTTTTGGGCCTCCATTGACTTTTAGGGCCAGCCCAGTAATGCTATACCTATCATAATTATATTAGTATCATAATATTATTTATTGTACAAAAGTGAGAATAGAGTATAGAGAGATAAATTGCAAGTAGAAGGTGTGGTTAGTGATAAGGTATTTATATCTTTGTTTCTTAATTAATTATTTTTATATAAAAACAGTTTGCTCAACCGTCGCCTTATCTAAGCAGTCAAACAATCATATGACCGTTGTAAATTTTAAAAAATAATTAATTAACCAACCGTGTGTGATATGGCCCGTTAATTAATTATTGGGCCCATATGTTGCGGACTGACTGTTTCACAATTTAATGCAGATCAAAGTGTTAGATTATATTTGATACGGTGTAGCACAGTTTGTCATAAACTATATTCGATGTAACTCAATTAGCACCTCTATCTTAAATGCTTTCTTCATTATGAGAGCATGGAGCAACCCAAAGCCATTCAAAGGCAATCCTTATGCTTGCCCGACTCATTTATCTCTTCAACAAGAAACCCCTAAAGCCTCTGCACCGTGGAATGGAGGATCCTGCTTCTCCCAATTCTTTACTTTTTTTTTTTTACTTTTTCT
>JAODPA010145562.1:0-42549 GCA_025585075.1 Nepenthes mirabilis
AAAAAAATTCAGAATTGATAGGGACGGTTGAAGTGAGCCAGCTCAAAGCAATGAGCGGCTCAGAAAGCATCGCAACCCACAGGCTCGAAGGACAGTCAACACCCCCGTTGACCGGAGAAGTTTCTCAAGCAACTAGATGCAGTCCAAAACAGACGTGGCCCCAACCAAAATCAGCTCATAAGCCCTTTCCTACATGCAACAGTCATTTACCCTAATTGGCCGCGATGCTGAGGATCACTCCAGATGGCAACCACCTCTGTAACGAAAGCCCTAAATCAATGCACATCCCAAAAAGAAAGCGCCCAATTCAGCATGCGACTCATAACGACAGTTTCAGCATTCACAGCATGCGATATCTCCGTGGGAGAAGAAATCCTCCTTCCCGACTGTTATATATCTAAATGGCGCCTGCATCCTCATGAGGAATGGAAATGATCCCCTCAAACGACTGGTAGTCCATCTCGCCACCTAAGGAAGGCGGTGAGGCCCAACGGCTATAAAAAGCCTTAGGGACGCACTCCAAAGAGAGACTCTTTAGAGTACTCAAACTCACAGAAGCATTCCCTCTCTCAAGCAATCCACCACTGTTCTCTTCCTACTGCTCATTCCCAACAAACCCAGTGATCAGAGAAGCCGCTCCCGTCAAGCACACTGCAACCTAAGCCACTCCACGACGAGTACACCTCCGATTTAGACTCACAAATCCCCTTCCCAGCAGTCATTCCAGTATACTTTGCTTTTACTTTCTTTTTCTTGGTAGGAATATTACTTACTTGAGCGTCGAAGGATAAATCGGGGAGCGAGTCCCGCTGTTTTTCTCTGATTTCTCGTCGTTTGTTGTGGTGTGCAGGATCCAAGGTGCACAAGATGGAGACTATACCTGATATTAACACAAGCCTAAGGAGCAGCTGAACACGAATTCATCCAAGACTCGAATCCAGGACGCATAATTAGCATCGTTTGTGGGAAGTCAAACAAAAGGCCTATCCACTATTTCATCAGCATCAACCTCATCAGCGAACATGGTGAACACAAGAGCGCAAGCCGACATTTCGGCGAAGGAAGTCACCTCTCCCGACAACGACCACTTAGCTAGTAGCCAAGCAGAAGATCGCCTAACTTTGATCATCCTTGCAATGGTGGAGCAGATGGACAAGATGTCCCAAATGCTCCAGGTGCTATGCACACTCCAAGACAAACAGAGGCAGGGGGCTCCCTCGTCTTTAGCCCACACTTTAGCCTCCAAGCGGAGAGGTCAGAGAAAGAAGAAGTTGACAAAGAAGGCCTCCTGACCGAGTAACTCTTGCATTCCGGCGAACTCGAACACCCAAAACCGTTCTAGGCTAGAAGGATGACTGAGCCATGGGACCTCGGAGTAAAGCCCAGAGAGAAGGAACTCCCGCTACTCCAGGGACGAGCAGAGGCCTCCGATTCAAGAAGGAGCCTCTCACATCACCCGACTAACTAGCGGCAACAGCCGGCCGACACCGCAACGCATGGTCAAACACTCAGAGTTGAGGACCTACCTCAACGCGAAAAGGTCCACGATCTCCTCATAGGTGGAAGAGAAGGTTCAAAAAATATGGAACCGCGTGTTCAAAGGAGAAGTTGGCAAACACCCGGCCGATCTGAAGAGATCTTTTGCCATAGAGATCCAGACCTAGCCATTGCCACCAAAATTCAAAATGCCGACTTTGGAACCTTACGATGGAAGCACGATCCCATGGATCACATTGACCACTTCCGTACTCTACTCAGCTTCCAAGACCTAGAGGAAGCTTCCATGGAGATCCGTACTCTTCTCCGGCCGTCGCGAATAGAAGTAGTCATGGCACTTCGCCCACGTCAAATAGAAGCTAGACAAAAGCCTGAGGAAGTTCTTGGGGTGGTTTACCACTAAAGCTCAAAAGATACCGAGACTGACTGACGAGGTGAAACTCAGCAGCTTCATTTTTGCTATGGGTCCGGGTGACTTTTTCAAATATTTGGTCGACAAAGGCCCACAAACGTTCCGGAAAGTAGAATCCATTACCGAGCCTACATAGAGGGGAAGGAAGTCAATGAGGCAAAGTACCTAGAACGGGCCGATCAATCTCGCTCCTTGCCATCGGAAGGAAAAAGGAAGAATGGAGACCATGACAACCACCAAAGGAAGCAGCCCAGAATTGAGGCGTTCGTGCGAAGGGAGTTCAGGCCCATTCACCTGATTCCGTTGAACGACTCACGAGCAAACGTCCTCATGCAAATTTGGGAGGAGAAGTTTGTCAAATGGCCAAAGCCTATGAAGAACCCAGAGGGAGAAGATCCGATGAAATACTACGACTTCCATCGATCTCCAGATCACAGTACAAAAGACTGCCGAACTCTACAAAGAGAGATCGAGGAACTAATCCGCCGAGGCCACCTCACCAAGTTTCTGAGGAACCAAAGACAGAATTCCGGTCGCTCAGGCAAGGACAGGCAGGAGCAACAGCAGCCGAGGAACCGGGTTGCGGCCAGGATGGTCAACATGGTGACTGCCAAGCCACCCAAGGCTTGCCACGCGGATCACCAAGAGAAGCAAACTGGGCACAAGAAGCGAAGGGTGGGGGATGATGTCAATAGTTTTAGTAACGACGATATGGCGCATGTAATCTCCCTCCATATTAACCCTCTGGTTGTATCTGCACTCTTTTTAGACGGTACTCTAGACTACCAATTAAAATGAGTCTTTATCGATAATGAAAATTTTCGCGATTTGTTTTACCTAGATGCTTATTTCAAACTGGGATTTAAAAGGAGTAAACTGAAACCAGCCTAAGCGCCATTGCATGGATTGGATAATGAATCAGTGGCCGTCTAAGAGACAATCCGGCTAGAGGTCACCTTGGGCACGTACTCTATAACGGCGAGCCGCACGTTCACCTTCTTGATTGTCGACTTTCCTTCCGTGTACAATGCCATACTTGGTCAACCATTCCTGGCGATATTCAAAGTCGTGACATCGATACCCCATCTAAAAATGAAATTCCCAAAAGCATACGGAATGGGCAAAATGTTGGGAAACCAAGTGACCGGTCGGATGTGTTACTTGTCCCAGGTTGCCCCAAACGGCATCGACCGGCTGATGGTTGACTTGGACCATCGAGATGAAACAACTCTGCAACAAACGCAATTCGACAAGGCCACCGACCTCGTACCTCTAAATCCGGATAATCCAAACAAATGCATATAGATAGGGGGCTCGCTCGTCGGACCCCTACGAGACCATTTGATCAGCTTCTTAAGACATAATGTAGATGTCTTCACGTTGACACCCGCTGATATGCCTGGGATCCCAACCAGAGTAACAATCCACAAGTTGGGTCTCGATCCCGATCATAAGCCCATCAAGTAAAAGCGGAGGAATCACTTCATTGAGAAGTTGATAGCCATCCGAGAAGAAGAAAAAAAGCTGCTAGATGCCGGATTTATAAGGAAAGTCCAGTATCCGAATTGGCTCTCCAACGTGGTTCTTGTTAAGAAAAGTAACGGGAAATGGCGGATGTGCGTCGACTTCACCGACATTAATAAAGCCTGCCTGAAGGATAGCTTCCTGTTATCCAAAATCAACCTGCTGGTGGACTCCACCTCTGGGCATGAACTATTGAGTTTCATTGGCACCTACTCGGGTTACAATCAGATTTAAATGAGCCCGAAAGATGAGGAACACGTGAAGTTTCAGTTTCAAAAACATTATGATTAGAAATAATTAAGTTAATATAATTAAAATTAGGCTTAAGTACGCGAAAAATTAAACATCGAAAGCGAATATGGATGTGGGAGGCTTGGCGCCTAAATGGCGCCCGAGGCGCACCAGGGCACGTTTGGCAGAATGGTTACGCCCATTTTCCAGTATGGTCATGCCCGATAAGCGCTTGAGGAGCGCTTGAGCTTGTTTTCCAGAATCGTCGTGCCCGAGCGGCGCCTGATGAGCGCTCAAGTGCGGATTCAAGTGTACTCGCATCCGAGCGGCACTCGAGCGCCAGGGTGGTTATAAGGTGCCACCTACTCCTTTTCCGTCATTTTTGTGCCAATTGGACCAGGAGGAGAGAGAGAGAGAGAGGAGAGGGGGAAGAGAAGAGAAGAGAAGAGAGAGGAGGTGAAGGAGAGGTCCTGAGAGCTTGAATCCGAACGATCCAAGTAAGAAAACTAGTAGATCAACCAAGGCAAGTGCACTCTAAGTTTTTTCTTCGGTTGTTGTTATTTATTCCTATTCATTTTGAGTATTATTGTTCTAATACTCATCCTAATTGAGGTAATGAAGAACATCAAAAATATGCATATTTACACTTCTCCATATTTTTATAGCAAAATTTGTTGAAAACTACCATTTATTTGCTTGTATTTTAAATATATATGTTATGGAAATTTTCTCTCCATGTTTAGAGGCTAAATATCCTATTTCTACATAGTTGTGCATCAAGTTTATGATTTTCAAGTTATTCCATGTTGTTTTTGTGTGATTAAAATATATTGTATATTTAATTTTTATATGGCATGTTTTGTTTTACTATTTGGACATTTTTATTTTATCTGTATTATTGATGAACTCTCATGATAAAGAAATGAACATGGTAAAAAAGTGCAAGCTCTACGAAAAAGAATTATGAAGGAATATTCTACAATTAAGTTAAGAACTTATGAACTATTCTTCGTAGAAATGAGAACTAAGGATGTATGGATCTAAAAGCAGAATTCCCTAAGGAATTAAGAAGTTAAGAAATTGGACCACCGAATGTTCATCAAATAATATATTTTGGTATGCTTTAATATATTATAGTGGAAGATCATTATTTACAAAAAGCCGCTTTGGGGCTAAGGCCCCTTCTATAGGGATTATATGTAGACGGCAGGAGGAGAAGGCTTTTGGTTGTTAAGGAGCAAATACAATCCAGACTTCGATCGACCACTTCTTTAATCGGTAAGGCCAATTAGCTCTGATCCCCAACGAAAATAAGTTTTCAACATGATCTAATAAGTAAGAAAAGAAATAGAAACGAATTGAAGAAATTTGGAATGTATTATGAAAGCATTTCTTTTCTGATCATGTTTTATGATTATTCATTCGTCTCTATTCCTTCCGATATGTACTGTTATGATTCAAATAAAATATGTATGTTCTTTGATATATATATATATATGTGTGTGTCTTGCTGAGATTTGGCTCACTCATTACTGTTTTTGCTAACCCCTCAGATAATCCGTACCAGTTTATGTCCGACGAGCAGAAATGAAGGATCAGTGCCTAGTTTTAGGACTTGGGATGTTGTATGATGTATTTTAGGCATTGTCCTTTGTATTTTTGGTACAATTGTGATTCTTTTAGGCTAGAGGATTGTATGTATATATTATTTTGTAATTAAGAAAGTAGACATATGATTTAGTTGAAATGTGGTATATATTGGATTATGAAATGTTTCCAGAGGTTTGATGGCATTTGCAAGCATCTTCCAGAATTTAAGTCCGACAGAATAACATGTCTTGATTTGTTGTCGGAGCTACAAGGTTATGGCAAGTTATGGATCCTGTGTATAAGAATGGTCATTGGATGGATTATTTTTACATTATGATTTGTATTTAGTTTAACAGACGTTAGGATAGGTGATACTCCGTAGATAGGTCGGTCACAACACACCTCTTTCATAATTGGCCAGGGGACCTATTGCTATAAGGTCATGCCTTTCGGTTTAAAGAATGCAGGTGCCACTTACCAAAGGCTCGTAAACAAAATATTCGAGAAGCAAATCAGCCAAAATATGGAAGTGTACGTCGATGATATGCTTGTCAAGAGTAAGACTATCGACGATTATATTTGCAATCTAGCCGAAACCTTCGAATTACTCCGAGCACACCAAATAAAGTTGAACCCCTCTAAGTGTGTCTTTGGAGTATCCTCCGGAAAGCTCTTGGGTTTCATTGTCTCTCAATGAGGGATCGAGGCAAACCCGGAAAAGATCAAAGCCCTCATGGATATGACCCCACCACGGAATAATAAATAAGTCCAAAGGCTGATTGGGAGACTAACAGCGCTCTCCCGTTTTCTGGCCAAGTCTGGTGACAAATACCTGCCCCTTTTCAAGGCTTTGAGGGGACGAAGGCGAATGGATTTCAATGGACGGCAGAATGCTAGGCCGCCTTCGACGAACTAAAAAAGCACCTGGCCAGCCCACCTCTACTGACGTTACCAAGAAAGGGTGAGGAACTGTACCTGTACTTGGCAGTTTTTTAGGCGGCCCTGTACTTACCAAAAGTTTGACGCGCAACGGCCGGTCTATTATATGAGCAAAACATTGATCAAGGCCGAGACTTGCTACCCCCATGCTGAGAAGCTTGCATTGGCACTCGTCTTCTTGACCAAAAAATTAAGGCTCTGCTTCCGGGCTCATCGGATAGTCCTCCCAACGAACCAGCCGTTAAAGGGTATCCTACAAAAGCCTGATGTTTCAGGGCGACTGGTTAAATAAACCATTGAATTGGGAGAATTCGACATTGAATTCAGGTCCAAACCGACTATCAAGGGGCAGGCGCTAGCCGACTTCATCATCGAAATCATAGCCTTAATCCTTGATATGGGCTGAAAATACTCCCTGAAACTTGGTTTCTCGACCACTAATAATGTTGCCGAGTACGAAGCCCTACTCGCAAGATTGTGACTTACTAAAGAGTGCTCAGTTAGACATTTGATTGCCTACAGTGACTTAGAGCTGGTCGTCAACCACATCCGTAGAAACTTTAAGGCACGCAACCTCTCTTGGCCAAATACCTGGCTAAAGCAAGAAGTTCGATCCAAAGGTTCGACAAGCTCAACCTGGTTCACATCCCAAGGGCTAAAAACTAGAAGGCCAACCAGCTAGTAAAAGCAACGGCGGCCGAAAATTCAGAATAGTACTCGAAGGACATGTGAGAGATTTTGAGCACTCCCGGCATAGATGAGCAAGAACAATGCAAATCTCCGACGGCGAAAACTGGATGTTGCCCTACTAGAGGTACCTCACGGACGGATCCCTGCCAGAAACTCCGGATGAGGCTAAGCGCATAAAGAAGACGGCCGGCTGGTATACCATTGTTGACGAAAAGCTATACCACCGCAGGTACTCGACCCCATACCTCCGAAACCGTACTCCGGAGGAGGCTGACTGCGCATTAGGTGAGGTTCACCTCAAAATCTGTGGATCGCACATCAACGGTAAGAACCTAACCTTCAAGGTGATGCACCAAGAATACTACTAGCCAACCATGAAGAAAGACGCCATGGATTTTGTGAAGATGTGCGAGAATTGTCAATTTCATGGCAATCTTCACCATCAACCGCCTATGGAGCTGCGAGTGCTTCAAGCACCATGGCCATTCGCGCAATGGAACCTCGACATTCTCGGCCCGTTTTCCATCGTGTCCGAGAGAGGAAGTTTGTCGTTGTTGACATCGATTACTTCACAAAGTGGGTCGAACTCGCCCCGCTGGCCAGAATAACTTAGTAGAATGCCACAGAGTTCGTCCGGCAGAACATAATCTACAGGTTTGGGATTCCCGATGTCATCGTGATCGACAACGAAATCCAATTCACCAGCAAGCGCTTAACCAAGTATTGCACTAGTTTGAGCATCAAATTGGTTCACACTTTAATAGCATATTCACAGGCAAACGGGCAGGCGAAGGTCACCAACCGGACACTACTGCACGGACTGAAGTTCAAGCTGGAAGACGTAGGGGGCTCCTGGGTGGACGAACTTCCTTCCATGTTGTAGTCATACCGAACAACTCCTAAAGAGCCAACACGTGAGATGCCTTTCAGTCTGTACTATGGAACTGAGGCTGTGATCTCAGTCGAGATCGGGCTCCCAAGTCTCCGGATCGAGGCCTTCGATCCGCTTGGCAACTCCCAACGACTCAGGGAGCACTTAGACTTGTTGGAGGAAACGCGAGATACAGCCAGGATGCGCGCGGCCGCCTACCAACAGCGGATTGCCTGCTATTACAACAAAAAGGTAAAAACACAGTAGTTCGAAGTGGGAGACCTAGTCTTACGGAGCATAAAAGCCACGGGCAATACAGCCAACATGACAAACTTTTCCTGAATTGGGAAGGTCCGTTCCTCACCTCAGCCGTTCTGCGAAACGGAGCATACAAGCTTCGAATCCAAAATGGCAAAGCAGGCTCCAAGGACGTGGAATGCCGTCCATCTGAAACATTATTTCCAATAAGGTTTGCACCAGGTCATGCGTATGTTTTAAAGTTTGCTTGTAATATCATACAATTATTAATAAAAAAATAATTCTTTCTGCATGTTGCTGAGTTTCTATTCTTTTTTCTTTTCTAATATGAATGCTTGCATGAAGTTGTATAGAAATTGACAACCTAGATTGCCCATAAATCGGGTGGACTTTTGCTCGCCTGTGATTAAACCTTGGTCCAATACCAAGTGGTCTGTAAGCGATCAGATTAAATTTTGGTCCTATATCAAGCGGGCCGTAAGTGATCAGACTAAATCTTGGTCCCATCCCGAGTGACTTATTAGCGGTCGAATGAAACCTTGGTCCCATACCAAACGGCCCATTTGCAGTCGAACACAAAGCCTTAGAGGCTTTCACGGCACACGTGCGACGACTTCCTCCCACAGAAGATAGCACAATCAGTTCGCAATGTTCAATAAATCGGAGCAAAGCGTAAGAGAACGTTGCACGCTCCAACAGTAGGCAAGACACCCGGAATAACAATTTAGGCGCCGCCATCCAAATAGAAACATTATCAAACTGAAAAAGAATATGCTTGTATTCACAAAAATGTATAACGTCTTGTGCAGCACAAAACGACACAAACATACTTTTAAGGGCATTCAAAGGTCTCGTATGTACAAGGAATTGTCTACACCTATGACTCATCTTGATGACTACCCGAAGATGGAGAATCCCTTCGGGGACGTGGCACAGGTCTCCGACCACTCCCAACCGAATATCCGACTAACTCCGATCGGCGAGAAACTCCAGCATTCCTCAAGTCCAAGAAGCTGACAAGAAAATGGGGGTTTGCCAAGGAAATGATCCTCCTGCTGAAGTGAATCCTCGCCTAGAACCACTCCTCCAGAGTAGGAGCCACCTCTTCAGGGCGAAACCTTATCCTTAGCTCGCCTTCAAGCGCCACAATCTTCTCCATGGCCCGTGTGTGTGCACCAGAGACTTCTTGTAGCCGGGCATCAGACTCCAACAGGGCTTGGTTGATATAGTTGGCTCACACTTGACTCTGCAGCGCGTTTTCAACAGCAGCATCAACGCGACGCTCCATCTCCTATGCCACGAGATCGGCCTGAGCCTGCATCATACGGGCAATCTCATCTCTTTGCAAAGACATAAACTCGTCCAACCCGCGAGGCCTATTCACAGGCTAACAAGTGAAAAAAGAGTAAGCAAAGGGGAACTGCAAACGGTCATCCATGCGGTTACACAACAAAATAGACATACTTGCCTAGAGGGACTAACAGACTCAGGGCATAGAGCTGCCCTCGAGGCACCCTGGGGATTGAGTCGTGGAAGGCTTGGGTGGTTCAATTCCTCGACGACAACCGCATTAGCGGAGTCCTCATCGCCACTTTCAATCTGCGTCCTCCTGTTGCTGCTCCCCTCTTCAGAGGAGGATTCTGGTGTAGCAGGAGAGAATGCCTCCTACACCAAACCAAGCAAAGTTAGAATATCGATCATGTCTTCGTCAGCCATGGTGAAAGCAGAGAAACTATGAGGGAAAGTGGTGAATTGAATCGCAGGAGATGCCACACTTAAATGGGTGAAACTCCTGCCAAAAATGATATCACTGCAGAGTTCGAAGGGTCGCGTCGCTTCTATGCGAGGCGACACGGGTCGTTACCAGATTAAACCTGCCTACAGCGCATAATGACAGACGTCACATCGTGTCATTGAGTCACATGCCGCCAGTCTGTGACGGTCAAAACAAAGTCACGATCGGCACCTTTGCACGCAACATGGGTCTTGGATCCAAAATTAAGCATGTCAAGCCGGCTAGCCGACGCAAAAAAAAAAAAAAAAAACAGAACTGAAAGAAGGTAGAAAAATCGACAAATATATTAAATGAATTTCTTTTCATTAATAAAATTTGCTGTACAAACAGCTAATACAAGGGATGAGGAACAAAATACAAAAATCCCAACTAAGTAGGCATGGGGCTTCTCGGAGGATGCAAGGAAGGATCCCCTCCGCCTTAGGAGAAGTTGATCAAGTCGTCGCACCCCAGAGCCCCGTGATTCATAGGGTCGAGGACAACCATTGGAAAATCAGGAACCACTGTAATGACGATCTGTCTACAGAGGTAAATACCTTCCCAAAGTTTGGCCTTCAGTACTTGGCTCACCTCCTCCAGACGCAGATAAGTAGACATCTTGTCTTTAAGCGTGGCGTTCTTCGTTCTAAGTTCGTCTCTCAGCTTTCATGGTTTGAGCCTCCAGCCTCCCCAACCTCTCTTTCAGCTCAAACAGCTTCAACTTGAGGGCGGCGTTCTCCTCTCTCTCCTGAGTGGCAGCAGCACTGGAATGGCTCATGAGCTCCCTTAGCCGGAGAATTTCCTTCTCCCGCTCGTCAATCATATCTGCTCACTGACGCAGGCCCTTCATCACCGCGCTGACAATCCTTTGGCCCTACGATTCCAAAAAACAAAAAGAGAAGAGAAGTCAAACCACATCAATGGAATGGAAAGGAAAGAGGAAGTTTCCATCGAAGGGATACCGTGAGGAACTTGCACTTCTTCTTTCCCGCCGCATCTTGCGACTGAGAGCTCTAATGTGGAAGGTCTTCTGATGGTCCCGCTAGAAGGCTAAGCGTAGTAGCCTTCAGGACCAACTCTGCAGTAACCGCTGCTTCCTCAGCGATACCAGCTCCCTCCATAGGGACCTCCACTGAAGCGGCATCAAAAATGCCCATCGCCACAAGGAGCAGTGCGACGGAGAGACTGATATCACCATCATCCACTAGCTCCGCCAGCGGTGTTGCCGCTAATCCGGCAAGCTCTCTGGCAACCGGCTATGCCAGTTGCTCAACAACTGGCTCTGCCAGCTCTCCAGCTACTGGCCCTACTAGTTCCACCTCCACTGGCACGGCTGGCACCACAAATACACGCGACAAAGGTAGCACAATGATAAGCCCTCCAAAAGCGACTCCCGTAACGCCCAAATTTGAAAGATTGGTGGGAGTCTCCACCCAAGACTGCTCACCAATGCCTGCTAGGCGCTCAGCCATGTGAAAATCGATGGCGGTGGACGTTGAGGAAGAAGATGAAGCGGGTGCAACCCGCTTCCTAGAAAGGCTGCCAAGAGGGTCCCCAATAACAAGAACCCCACCTTTCCTTTTAGGTTGGGATGGCACCGGCAACAAAGCCTTTGACTTCTAGACTGGCGAAGGCAGTCCCCAAAGAGCTTGTCTGACCTCCTCATGGGACACTAGGTGGTCTTTCCTGAACTCATCTAGATGCTCCCGCACCAACTTCAATAGAGGGTTGATGGCCTCCACCTCCTCTCGTGAGGGCCTCTCGGTGAGGACCTCAGGCACATTACCCCAATCCTTGGATAAGGGCCAATTGTCAGTAACTCTTCCGAGAAAGAACCGGTCCTTCAAATTCTTTACAGACTTGTAGATAACATGACTAATGCGTAGCTCCTTAGGAGAGAGCGAGGTCCAGTCCCCGCTCTGTGTGAATTGTGAACCGAAAAATGACCCTCATCGCCTCCACCGTCAGCATCCTCAAATGGTGGCAAAAGAAAATGTAGAGCAAACGCACAGCATTCGCATAGAGCCTCGCGATGGGGACGCCAAGAGCATAAAAAATGCAGAGCAGCTCCTCAGGATCAGAGAGATTAAGCCCACTCTACAAGTGAACCTAAAAAATAGCAATGTATCCCTCTGGTGGGGAGCAAGCCCTATCGTTCTTCCTAGAAACAACAAACACGATGAAACTCGGGATGTTGTACTAAACATAGAGGGCTCTGATATCGCTGGAACCAAGAATGGAGCAAGTCGCGTTTACAGTGGGCACCATGGGAGCAAGCAGACTAAGGAGCAGTAGAACGGGATTGGAAGTGATGCAAAAGAAGTAGGAAGAAGATTTGAACTGCCCCTTCGCTTTTATAAAGTCATTCGCCGCCAAAACGAAGCAACGCCTCGAAAAGACATGGCAATTATATCGGACACGTATCGAATCCAGAGAAAATGCGGTCAAGTCGAATCTATCGTTGCAATTATTGCCAGCATTACGACCGCCCTTTACAACAACACGTGGCAAAAAACAACGGGTAACACTGAGAAGCACAAGTCACCAAGTGGCTCAGCAACTCATTGAGTGCCCAGTTGGCGGCAGAATAAGACAATACATCAAAGCCACTCCATTTATTCACCGGATTCCAGCCGGTCAACAAAGCCAGTCAACTGCCATTCCGGCTCCGCTTGTTCTCCGAATTCAGGCGGTTTGGTTAACGAAGCCGGTCAATAGTCATTCTGGCCCCGCTTGCTCTTTGGATCCCGGCAGTTTGGCCCGTGAGACCGGTTAACTAACGTTCCGGTTTTGCCCCACTCTCCAGAACATAGCCGGTCAACTATCTCCCCGCTTTCGTCAAACAGGCCATCTTGACCCCGAAACTGCAGCCTTTCCATATGTCAAGCCGCCCAACCAAGACCAACAACTCCTCAACCTTTCCAAGGTACAAAATAGTAACAGTGACAACAATAAAAATAACAAGATGTGCACAGCAACGAAAGACAATGAGGCAACGGGAAAATTGTTCGCATAAACAGTTACAAGTTTTCTCATTATCTTTCTCCTTACAAGTTACATAGCCTTCAAAGGCAATTGTACAACAAAACGACAGTGATAGGGAAAGAGAAATAGAGTAATACATAAGCAGCCCATCCTAAAGACCCTTCTCCAAGCTCTCTAGCGAAGTGCCAAGATTTGAATGCAGATTCAAACCTTGTCAGTAGCCACCTGCACAAAAAGGAGTGACCAAAGCAGCCACTTGCATGAAAAGGAGCGACCAAAGTGAACCAGGCACCATGACTCGAGACCGCAGCACCAGAGAACCAAGCAGCACAAGCTCAGAGTCAGCAACCAGAGCAACAAGCTCCACATCATTGTCAAGCTCCCACACCATCTCACCGATTAATGAGGGGGATGATGTTAAAAAATGTCAAAGCTTCCAATTTATAACACGCAAGGAAGCAGGCAGAATGCTAAACGCCAAAAGACCACCACCCTGGTGAATCTGCAGAGAATCGGAAAACAGGGGGTCATGCCAAGAATAGTGAAAAAGGGAATCTAGGTCTGACTTGATAAGACAACACAGCAAATCAAATTCCATCAAGAACATATCAGAAGTCAAAATTTCGGACCACCGGCATGGAGGGCTACTGATGGGGACGGTTGAAGTGAGCCAACCCAAAGAAACGACTGGCCCAGAAAGCATCGCAACCCACTGGCTCGAATGACGGTTAACGCTCCCGTTGACCGGAAAAGTTTCTCAAGCAATCGGATACGGCCAAAATAGACGCGGCCCAAACCAAAATCGGCCCATGAGCTTTTCCCTACACGCAACGGTCATCTAACCTAATTGGCCGCGATACTGAAGATCTCTCCAGATGGCAACCATCTCTGTAACGGAAACCCCAAATCAGTGCACATCCTGAAAGGAAAACTCTCAATTCAGCACGCGACTCACAACAGCAGCTTCAGCATTCACGATGTACGACATATCCGCGGAAGAAGAAATCCTCCTTCCAGACCATTGCAACCCTAAATGGTGCCTACATCCACACGAGAAATGGAAAGAATCCCCTCAAACGGCTGGCAGCCCGCCTCGCCACCTAAGAAAGGCGGCGAGGCCCGACAGCTATAAAAAGCCTTGGAAACGCACTCCAAAGAGAGGCTCTTTGGGATACTCAAACTCGCATAAGCATTCCCTCTCTCAAGCAATCCACCACTGTTCTCTTTCCACTGCTCGTTCTCAGCGAACCCAGTGATCAGAAAAGCAACTCCCCGTGAGCGCACTGCAATCTAAGCCACTCCAAGACAAGTGCGCCTTCAATTTAGACTCACAAATCCCTTTCCCAACATTCATTCTAGCATATTCTGCTTTTACCTTCTTCTTTTTGATAGGAAGATTACTGATTTGAGCGTCAGAGGATAAACCAGAGAGTGAATCCCGTCGTTTTCCTCTAATTTCTTATCATCTGTTGTGGTGTGTAGAATTCAAGGTGCACAGGATGGAGACCGGACCCGATATCAACACAAGTGTAAGGAGTAGCTAAACCCGAATCNAGTAAAAAATATTGTAAAATATTTATTTTATTTAGTCAGTGTGGGAAAATGGTGGAGCGTCACCTTCCTTTCGAGACTCCCAACGTGCTGGTGTTTTGATTAATGAAGGTTGCAGTCTGGTGATGACAACAATCGTCGCGGTCTGGAACGAAAGAAAAGCCACTGATTTTTTGCTTCTTTCTTTTTACTCTATTTTCAGTTATTTGAGTGTCGAAAGCCTGTATGTGAAACTAGAATATCATTCTGTAATATTTCTTGCATTCGTTGATCTCTATTTCATTATAGTGGGATTGTTATTGAGGTGTAAGTAGCAGTTCAGTTGGAGAGAGAAAACAAGGAGGAGATATCATTTGTTCGACTTCATGGAGCAGTTAATCAACTTCATCATAAGACCCCCAAGGTAACTCGCTCACTTTCCGAATTAAGATTGAATACATAAAGTTTGTTTTTGCGTGTGATTTTAGTTGTTGGGTCTACTTTGTTAGTTGCTCCCAGTTTTCAATTGGCAATTTTTGGGTGCTATTAGATTGGGATAGATCTCGGCTCTCTTTTTTCTCATGTTCTTGATTTATCAAATAGTTTATTATTTACCAACTCCCCCCTCCAAAAAAAAAAAACAAAAGGAGAAAATTTAAGAAAGCTGTTATGTTTTTTAACTCGCTGTTTCTGAAGGTCAATTGATATAGAGTTGTTTTCTATTTATTGGTGTTGAAATTTGATGAAATTTTATTCTTGAACTTTTTTAGTGTGTTATTTAGTGTCTGTGGGAGAAATCTTTGTGTGGTTGTAGATGAATCCAAATATGGGGTATAGGCATGTAGGGGTACCTTCCTGCTATTATAAAGGGCTTGGGCACTTCTATTTCTGATATTGACTAGTTCATATCATATCTGATGCTATCTTCTTTTATGGACCTAGTTGAGTCTGTGATTTAGAGTAATCAGGACCTTACAACATTTAGTCTATTAATTGTCAAATCTCGTGTTTTGACATAAGCTTATGCAAGCTTGTTTCCTTATATGATATCATGACAGTTTGAACATGAGATGCTATCACAATGGCACAGCTAGATTTATGAAAATTTAGCTTCTTGATATCCTCTCAATTTTGAAAGAAGATGGCTTAGATGATATACAAATTGAGAGAGCAAGAGAGCAGGAGGATACAAAAGCTTAATGGTTCTGCAAATAATATATGTTTAAGTACAAGTTCTTAGGGGGGTACACATCGTATTATGACCTAGAGGGGTAATAGAGGCAAAATGAGGAACATGGAGTGGATTGATTGATTGATACATTTCAGAAGCTGTAAATTTGGTTCCTTGAATTGAGAAATGGAGAAACGGGTATGAATGCGAAATATGTTCTGAGTTGAAAGGAAAATTTATAGGACACTAGAAAGACTACTTTGTTTTAAGATGAATGAGTGATGTAACTATGAATACAAAGCAATACATAAATACATTAGTATTGAGCTAGAAATGGCACATGTAGAGGGTGGATGCTTAAATTGGTTTAGATTTTTGAAACATAGGCCATATATTCATTGTAGTGATTCCATTGTAGTTGAATCCAATTGGTGGGGAGTCCAGAAAGACTCAAGTGTGAGGTACTGGAAGAAAAATGAAACAATTTGGCAACCCAGGATATCGTTCTGTGTCAAAGGTGGGAAATGATTTATATAACCCATTCCACATAGTAGAATTCACAGCTTTGTTCACGGTGATATGATATAATCTGGAGTAGCTCATGAGCGTTAATTAGATGTAGTTGTATTAAGCTAGTATCATATATGATATAATCTGGAGTAGCTCATGAGCATTAATCAGATGTAATTGTGTTAATCTAGTATCATAACATCATTTGGTAGTGGCTGAATATAGAAAATCATGCTGTCATAACATCATTTACCAGTAAGTGAATGTAGAAAAACATACTATAAACTACAGCATTATGCTGCCTTGGTGGTAGAGGTGTGTAGCCTGCAACTTAAGCTCATAACTCAAACTCAGTTGCTTGTTCTACATTTTTACCGAGTATGAGTTGTTGCTGACACTGTTCCATTAACTCTTCTGAGTTCTGAGTCCTGACACAATTCCTGAACGCAACTTTTAGTTTCAAACTCACAGGTTGGACAGATTGGACTAGATCTCAAGTTAATTTGAGTATACTATTTTTAGAAGCAGCATCCACCTGGATGAATTATGTAACATCTGTGTTCATGTGTGTGGCAACCTATATTCTTAGTGACAAAGCAGCAGCAGAGGTGGACCCAGATGCCCAAGGCTCCTGTGTTCTGTTTTCTAGGAGGGTTCTTTTTCTTTGGCAGAACGGAATGCAACTTGCAAGCATTGGAGCTACCGAAGAAAAATACAAAAAAAAAAAAAAACATCAGCATTGCACACAAATGTTTCAGCATCAACTTTCCCTCTGCATGGCTTGACTATATATCCCATAGAAATGAGTTCTAGATACTTGGAGGATTGTAAGGATATAGTATTTGAGTATACACTGACATAGACAGACATGCCTATGTATATTGATATTTATGTTCTCTTGAACCTTCTCGGTATCTCTGTTTGTTTTCTGGTTGTAATTTTATGAATATTTGGTGTCAATTTGAGGGTTTGTAATTTGAATTGAGCTGCAGGGCTGAATACAATCCTGAACATGATTTGCTAGATCAAGAAATCATGCTAAATGGAAAATTGTACCAGAGAAAGGACATAGAGGTAATATTTCAGTATGTAAGCAATTTTATTTTGTGGCCTCTGACCTCTCTTTTTGAATTGTTCTGCTATGTAAAATTTGTTCTCTTGTGGGTAGTTCGTATTGTGCATTTTAGGCCTCATGCTGGCTCATTATACTCTACAGAAAACAAACAGCTAATTTGTGTTCATGTTTCCCATGCAATTTGAATGACTATATTATGTAATTTGCAACATGTGGAGAATAATATCTGATGTTGGGTGGCTGTTAAAATTGAAAGTGAGATCCATCACTGCCTGTTATGTTGCAGATACTTCAAGATTTTATTTATGTCAATAGTGGTTCCTCTTCAAGAGATTGTTATGTTCTTATTTGGATGACACCTATGCAAAATGGGATTGCTTGTGAAGCTATTTTAGCATTTCATTGAGTATCTTAAGGCACAATGCTAAAAAATTAGGATTGTCATCTTGACTTTCTACAATTATGTTGGTATTGTGGAGACATAATGGCAATTAGGTTTCTTGAGAAAGAAAGCAGACATTCCTTAAGGTTATCTAGTACTTATGTTCTTGTGGAAGCTTTAATTAAAAAGAAAAGTGTTGGAAAATGATTTAGATTCTGGATTAAGCCACAAAGTAGCGAATGAAGTCAGATGGTTTTGCATAAAACTCTGTAGATTATAAATTAGGCCCTATGTTCTTCAAGGTGCTGAAATTTTAAGAGATGCTGCCTCACTGAAGGTTTAAGATGTGTTGAAATTTCAAGCAACTTTCTGTTATGTTTAAACTTCAGGGGGATGTGATAGGAAAGTGCTGAAGTGTGGCTGAAACTTTGAGTACTTTGCTGAAATTTTTAGAGATGCTGATAGCTTTTAGTGCTGAAATTTAAGACAATCTTTTGGTCTCACAAGAGAATGAAGCTTCCTAATCATCGTGTGAAATAATCCAAAATGATATAGAAGTAAGAATGGAAACAAAATCCATTTCCAAGTAAGGCTTCATTAATGCTGGTTGTTGGGAGAGGGTAGAGTGGATAAGTGCCTAACTGTTGATTTATTGTGCAAAGGGGCTGTTTGTAGATTCAAACCTGATTTCTTAGGCGTGACAGATATGAACTCTTGAGCTAAAACAGGATATTTGATTGGGGTTGGATATTACAGAATGACAGAAAGGGCCGGATGGAAGTAACCCACAGATTCGGTGTTGGTAACATGTTATACGCAATAGAAAATAGGGACTTACCGCTGCAAAATGTCTGGTGTTTTAACAAATGAAAAGTAGATTCAAACACGGAAGAGAAAAGGGGGTGAACCTGGAAGGAATAACAAAACATGTGACTGATGAAGTAAAACTGAAAATAATACACCGAGACACTTGATAATTCACCTAGGAATTGATGTCAAGCAAATGGCTATTGAAATAAAACACAAACTAATTGAGGAAGACACTAATGAATTTATTTGATACCAGGAAATGAGGGAGATTTTGTGGGTATACAGGTGTAACTCTGTAATTGAATGCAAATTTTGTTGATATGGAGTTTTTGCCCCCATCCTTTGGGAAACACGAAAGTGTTTTCTTGCTTTGTGAGAATTTGTTCACTGCCTTCTATTTAATTTTTTTGGAAATGATCTGATGAATGAATATATGACCTGATTTCCATATTGGTTTTTTAATCTTTGCCAACCTTAATGACTCCTTAATCCCGGTTTTTCAGTTACTTCGCTTTTTCCCAATTATACTAACAATTTGCACGCCATGTAATGGTGCCCTGTAACTTCATTTTTCTGGCTATTTTACAGCAAAGAATGAAAATAAAGGCCTTTGATTATTTTTGCAGATCAAAAATAGCAGGGAAGATGTTCTTCAATGTAGCCACTATGTGCCTATTGTAAGTCCTGAGGGACAGGCCTTGCCATGTGTAATATACTGTCATGGTAACAGGTTAGTTAAGAACCATTGGTTGGTTGGAACTTCTATTTACAGAAGCTTACATATTTTCATTCACAATATGATTTTCTTTTTCATTGTCCTTTATTTTCTGTCTCCTTGTTTCTTGGAGGCAGGAGATGGGCTTAGATGCTATTCTCAGAACCATGGTTCAGTACGGTTTCTTTTTGATATGATTATGCATAAAAGATGTTATGAACTTGTCCAAATATGGCAAATCTATCATAATCTTTTTTCATGCATTTACATTCTCAATTGACATAAATCTTGAAAATCTATTAACTCTCTCAAGCTAACCATAATCTGTAACTGTAATGAGGTTCAGAGTTAAAACATCTACATCAGTCATTGGTGGGATCAGATACATTAATACGTTAACCAAATAAATTGAATCAAAACTAATAATTTTGAAAATCAAAATGAAATTCTGCACCTCCTTTATCCCACCTTGACTTCCCAACATTCTGATGTCTCTCTTTCAGTCACCCTCTCCAACACCAACATTTCCTCCTCCCCTCCCATCATATGTAATTCACAGGGCCCACATGTCCCCTTTGCAAATAGCAGATGCGAAGGGGTGAGGAGAGAGGGGAGGAAGAGGCAATGGCAGTGGGAGACAGGAGGGGATTTATGTTTTTCAAAGATTGTGTTATTAAGTAAGTTAGGTTTGATTGAGGCTGCCTTTTTGGGTATTGCAGTACAGCTACTTCCCCAAACTAATTTTTGCTGCATTTTGGAATAATTGTGATTTTTTTTTTTTTGGGCTATGTTCTACAAATAGTTTCTTTTAGCTATGGTGTAGTTGTGTTTGGTAATCAAAGTAATAATAGCTTCGCACTACAGCATAATCAAAATTAAAATCCTCAATGCAGTATTTACCAAACACTAAAATAGACTCTTTATAACAGCACAACACAATACAATCAGAACACTTTCACACACCACCGCCCAACAGAACACAAAAATCCAAAACGTTTCCCTAGCCTAATTTGCTAATTGACTAAGATTTATTAAAATATTTAGACTAATTAAAACTAATTAATTTAATTAGGCATTATTTGGATGAAGTATGATAAGTTAGCAGATTTTACAAATTTTTTTTTAAAAAAAAAGCTGATAATTGATTACAGAGGAAAAGAAGTTGAGGAAGATTTGCAAGATTTGGAAAAGTTTAAAGCATTTGGTATATATGCCCTTTTGGAAATAATGAAGTTTGTAGATGCATTTTCACCCTAAGAGAGAGAAAAAGCAAACCAATTTGCTTAATGTCCCTATCTATTTGGAGTATGTATTTCATTTGCATGTGCATCAGTTCATGTGTGATTTAATATAATGCTCTGTGATTTTATTGCTACCTTTTGAGAGTTCCATCATAAGCAACAAGTTATTGTTTTGTGATGTTACTTTTCAGTGACAACTCAGCATGTTCTGGAGATTTTGTCCTTAGTGTTGGTCTGTTCCAAGGATAGATGGACTGTGTGCAAAGTAGCTGACATCAACACAATAATTTGTTGGATCTTTTGACATGGATTTGAGACCTAATAAATTACTTTAGGGCCTATCCTATCTATGATGCACTATGTTGCTTGAGGATAGCTATATTGTTGCTCAGGTATAGTGCAAAGTCAACAACTGATGTATCATAGACAAGTGTGATTGAAGAGGTTGGTCCATATAACATGATTACTCAAAATATTGATAACTTGTTTAGTAAGCTTATGGAGGAGGTAAATACCATTACTAGAAGAATGGCAAATACTACGTGCTTACAAGTGATAAATCTAGATGAAAATCTAAATTACTTTCATTGTTGGCATATAGGAAAAGAGGAAATGAAATTAGCATAGTAATGAACAATGTCATGGTAGTCAAAAAAGATAATGTCTGAATAGAGGCTTGCAAATGTACGAAGAAGGGTAATTTCTTGGTTGATAAAATTGTTTGAAAAAAATTCTAAGCAGCAAGAAGTTGCGGAATGAGTAGCGAAAGAGCACATTGATACTCATTTTTGAAAATCAACGGAATGTGTAGAGAATTCTGAACTATAGAGATATTGAGTTAATGAGTCATCTTTTGAGGTTATCTATTACCACTACGCCAAGATATCAGTGTATTGGTGGGCCATCTTGAACTCGTGCTAAGCAATCTTACTGTGGAAGCTATCTATTACCAATGTGCCTGATGGAGCAGTTTTAAGGAAAGATAAGAAGACCTTCGTATGGTGTTTATCGATTTAGGGAATGTACATGATACCATTAAAAGTATTAGGGAATATTTTGGAGAAAAAACGAGTTTTCATTGTGTACATCATATGAGCCATTGGGGAAAACTTTAAGCTTGTATTCATTTGCCTTGACTATGGATAAATTAACCTAACACGTTCAAGGTAATGTTATCACCTTGTTGCATTTTTGCCTAAGACAATTTTGGTAGATGAGGCAATGAAGGGCATTAATATTAAGTTGGGAAGTTTGGACTGAGATTTTTGAGGCAAAGGTTTTAGAATATGTAGAATACAGACTAATTATATGAAAGGTAAGTTTAATAAGAACAGAGATGTAGATGGTGTGGATGTGAGAAAAAGACTGAAAGCATACCAAAGAGGATGTTATTTCAACTACCTTGGATCAATGCATAGAGATAAGGTTAACGGTGAGGATGCTACTCATCAGATTAGAGGTCAGATGAAGTGAAGAAGTGCTTTAACAGTCCCATGTGATTGCAGAGTATTGTTTAAGATTAAAGAAAAATACTGTAAGGTGGCTATTAGACCAGTCATGTTGTATAGAGTGAGGTGCAAAAAAGGTGGCCCAATGCATTAGCTTCCCACATTGTGGGATATTGGGTTAGTTGTACGCATTCTTATGGTTATACTACAAAGTGATTATTTCTATAGATTGAAGTTATGTTTTTTAGGTTGCAGTTAATCAGCCTTGTCATTGTAGCAAATATCATCCTCTGTATGGAGTGAATTATTGGTTGTAAAATACCAACATCTAAAAAAAATGGTCGGTGGAGTTGAAGATGTTGAGATGGATGTGTAATTATAAAAGAGGAGATAAGATTCATAATAATGTTATATGGGTGAAAGCAGAATGACACCAATAGAAGAAAAATGCAATAAGGTGGTTTTATCATGTGCCAGAAGACAGGTTAGTGAGCTTGTTTGGAGAGTGAGAGCTTGGAAAAACTTCATTGTAGAAGAGGTGGAGAAAGACTGAAGAAGACTTTGCAGTAACATGTCTGGCATGATCTTACTCATTTGGACAAAGTAACTTACATGACTTGCAGTAGAGTGGAATGAAAGCAATGGATTCATGTAATCAATTCTACTTAGTGGGAAAAGGCGTAGTTTGGTACTTCTAGTAATTCAGCTATACTAGATACATTTTTTTGCACAGTAACAGATTCAATTTGACCAACTTCTTATGAGAGAAATATTCATTTTTTTCATTATAATTATTTCCTTGTGAATTGCATATACAATAAAGGTAATTATTAGTTTGTGTAAAAATGAGCATACTGTATTGTAATCTGGAAGTTATCGGTTCAAATTATAGAAGTAAAATAGGTGGATATGGTTTCATATATATGACCTTCCCTAGACAAAACAATAGGGGAGTTTCTTTGTATTGACTGTCCTTTATTCTTCAAAATTTCATTCAACCCTTTCCAAAGCCTGCTTTTCGGGAGCCTGGCCTTTAGTTTGTGTAAAAGAGTTGGTAAAAATGAAATGACTTGTTACTTTCTAAAGATGCTATAAGAGAATGTCTTCTATATTTGACCATGAATCTGTATGTAGGACACTCATTAAGGGAGAAACAAGTGTTTGAAGAATTAATATATGATGCAGAAAACATAACTGGTACAACTGGATTATCCAACTAGGGTTGTAGTTCTGAATTAGGTTTTTTGCCTGATGACGTTGGTTAACCTATGTGGTTACTTTGTATGGAAAATCTGGGTAGGCATTTTTAAACAATTTTGCATGTAGTGTGATGTAAGCAGCAGCACATGGGATCTGACAAGTCCATTATCATTGATTAGATGTTCACAATATACCAAAAGAAGCTACTTATGGTTGAGAAATTAATAAGGATGTTCAAAGTGGAGACATAATTACTGAAGTTGGTGGAGATGGCTGCAAATATGGTAACTTACGATGGAATCCTTTGGAATGTGGTAGCCTCTTACTGTGAATGAACTGTTTGATGTGGAGATATTGGATGGTGTGCTTTTTATTGGTGGGCATTTGGCTCATGACTTTTAAGTAGTATAGAAGATCTGGTTTTGTGGTCAGACTGTCAGAGTTTAGGATGCCTATTGTTTTTCTGGCAGAAAGAAACATAGACTTCAATGATATATTGTTATGAGGTGTAAATGTTTGAATTTTAGTGCACATTTTGAGGATATAGGAGTCTCTATTTGGAAGATTCATTACAGGAGTTATGGGGTGCAGTTTCAGGTTTGGTGAGAGATGTGTCCCCCCGGTCTTGATGGTTTCTGGTTGCCCTTATATAAATGTTTGCAGGTGGTGGATGAAGATATTAAGAATTTTTCCATCCATGAGCATGTTTGCTTTAAGAAAAGCCTGAATGCTACTGTTATATATCTTCTTCCTAAAGTAGCAAGGCCGGAGATGTCAGACTGTTTTGGATCAATAAGCTTGCTTGTCACCCTTTGCAAAATTCTCTATAAGGTGCTAGCCAACTGCATGAAGAAGGTCCTTCACTGTATCCTATGAGCACTGTAAATTTGAAAAGACAATATCCTAATGCCCTGTAGACTTCCACCCTAACTCATCAACTTCTTCTAACGATATATTATACCCAACCAAACTTTTTTATTGGCCAAATGTGATAATCAGATTATGCAGCTCTTTAAGTTTTACCATTATAGTGCCTACATCAATACAAAAGGAGTCCGAGATCCCTAAAATAGAGGAATGACCTTCATCCACAGGTAGCCGTTTGCTCACAGTTACAGCCTAACAGTGACAGGTGTGATTGTCTCAAGTCTTGTGAACAGGTGCATGGATAAATGATTCACCTCGTCATTGATCCTCTCTAGAACAATCAAAGCAGCAGGTAGAGTGTCAACATGAGTTGCTAGTCTCTTCTGTTATAGGTGTTTGGCTATGTGAAAATTGCTTTAGCAGGGGGTTGGGCTATCTGAAGAAGTTTAAATGGTGGTTCCACCAGTCTGTTGTTGAAAGAATTCCAGGTCTCCCAATCCCAAAGACTTCTGTGATGGCACTAGGTCAGTGGAAATCTGTTTTCTACGAAGGTGGTCTTATATCCAATGACAAGGAGGTTTTCTGAATTACATACTGAGGTAGATGCTGTGCTTCTTTGGGAAGAATAATCAGAGGCAAGGATGTTTGCTGTGCGCTGGTTGCCTCCAAGGTTTCCTTTTGAAGAATGCATAGACCTCACAGATGTGGATATCATTTTATTTTATAGAAGGTATAACTGAAGCAAAAGCTCCGCAATCTTACTTTAGTAAAGGCATTCCAAGAAAAGCTTCTCTTGTTGTCAACCAAAGAAAAGCATAGAAAATTTCCATGCCACAGAAGAAGTTCTGGAATGGTATGCCGCTCATATATTCGTGCACATTTCAAGTACGTCATACAGATAATACGCAAATGATTGGGGTTTTCTGTCTCTGAAATCATTTGCTGATATAATAACTCTTTGAATACTTGGCACTCCACTAGTTAGTTGTAAACTTTCTGAGTACTGTACACTTTTCGTGACAGTGATGTAAACCTAATGTCTCCCTTACTCAGTCGCCTTTCTTATCATTACTCTTCATTCGACTGAAGTCTCATTGTGTTAATGACATTAAGTTGGGTTGAGTGAATTTAACTATATAAAAAATATTGTTTCTGGAAAATGTGACATAAAATGCCAGAGGGTCTTTGGCTCTTGGAAGGCTGTAGTAACAATTGAGCAGATTCATTGGTGGGGTTTGAGCATGTGTGCATGCAAGAGATTGTCAATAATGGTTGGGGAACTGCCTAAGTAGGATTTCTCTTTTGAAATCTTTCTTAGGAATGTTATGGCCTCCTAAATGATAGGCTCAAAAGAAAGTGATTGAAGAGGTCATCTTAAGAGCCTCGACAAAGTGGCGAGCTTCCACAATTAGGCATGTCTTTGTGATCCTGTAGGCTTGTGATCACTTATGAAGTTTATACTCATCCACGACCTTATTTTATTTCTGTATGTGATGTTGTGGGCTTGGATTGAATTTTGATTCACCTGTTTATGTTTACAACTTTCCTAGCTGTAGATCTTTGTGGGATTAGCTTCCCAGTCTTTTGCGTTTGCATGATCTACATGAGCTTCTTTAATTGAATTCATGTTTATTAACAAGTAGTTATTGATTTTGCAGCGGGTGCAGGGCAGATGCCAGGGAAGCTGCTATAATACTGCTGCCCTTAAACATTACGGTTTTCACCCTTGACTTTTCAGGATCGGGGCTTTCTGGTGGAGAGCATGTTACTTTGGGGTGGAATGAAGTAAGCAGCTCAGTGTTTTCTTTAATTCATGTCTGGGTGCATAGTGTCCGTAAATACTTTTTTAGGCTGCTGGTTTACGGAAAACAAGGGAAAAAAATATCTGTTGACTCCTTGAAAAGAATCAAGGCTTGTGGTTTAGATTCGGACAACACGAGAGAAAACTAACAATGTTTTATTAACTGCTAATTAGAAAATTTTCTCATGTTTTTAGTAGCTTGTTGTTCTTTTCCTCAGGTACTTAGCTTTAATTACTCCGGATATAGTGTTATCAATTGCTATTAGTTATTTGAAACTCTGGTTTGTTTTTCCAGAAAGAGGACCTGAGGGTGGTTGTTGACTATCTGCGAACAGATGGTAATGTATCAATGATTGGATTGTGGGGTCGCTCGATGGGTGCCGTGACCAGGTTGTTTTTGTATTTCTTCCCTCCTTTCATATTTCTTCATTCATGTGTGGACGTATGGAATAATATATTGGTATCGGGCCCTCTTATAACGATATTTCTCGATACTGCCAAAAAATTGCTATATATCGTTATATTGGCGATATATTATAGTATATTGACAAGTACACCTAATGTTTTTTTTTATACTTAAAATCTTTTGTATCTAATGTGTCCAATATCAGTATGTATTATTTGTTAAGGCTGATATTGATATGGTCACAACTAATACCGATTTCTATATTTTAATCCATCGTGGGAAGACTATCAATCTTGAGAACTTTTCCATCTTGCTCTCCACTGATGTAGCAAATCTTGAGAACTTTCCATCTTATTGCTCTCCACTGATGTAGCAAATCCTATATTCATGCATGGATCGCTACATAATGGATGCATGAGTAGGATTAAGTTCTTCCAACTACGTTGAACACTGAACACGTTCAATTCATCCAAAACTTTGATAATAATGAAGATACTAAGAATTAAGAGGATAACACAAGACCTCCCTTTTGAAACAGGTGTAGTGTTGCCATCTCATAGAAAGTGATTGCAGGTTCTGTCTTCCATTATTGTTGTAAGGGGACTCGCTAAATAATGGATGCATGGATTGCTACATAATGGATGCATGAGTAGGATTAAGTCCTTCCAACTACATTGAACACTAAACTCGTTCAACTCATCCAATATTCTGAAAATAATGGAGATTATTAAGAATTAAGAGGATGATGCAAGACCCCCCTTTGAAACAGGTGGAGTCCTGCCATCTCTTTGAAAGTGATTGGCAGCTTCTGTCTTCCATTATTAATGTGAGGGGATTTGCTACTTGGTTTTAATTCTTGCAAAAGGACCATGAAAAAAAAATACCAGTTTTGGTCACTACTATATCATATCGTCCAAATTGGGTGATATGTATCATTATTGGTGTTAGATTTTTTTTTTTTTTTGTGCAAATCGGAACCTAAAAGGCAAATATTGCGTGTTTCAATGGATTTTTTGGATATATCATGATTTTGTCCAAGTATTGGAAATTATTGGTATTAGGTGCCCATTGCTGTTATTTATTCCCTGAGTGGGATCCAATAAAAACTGCCACTAGCTTGTAGCATGTTGATTTTGCTAGAAATGAAGCTGCTAAAGCTCCGTGACATGATCTAATTGAAGATCAATTTTTCTAATAATTGGTAAGAACTTTCTTGATTGGCTATAAAAATGTAGCACAATTAATCTCCCAATGTGTTGCCCAGCTAAGAGAAACTAGTGGAAGCAGAAAGATAATTTATGAGCATCAGTGAGAGGAGTGTTTAAGCTTGAGAAGGAGCATGAGATCAAGAACTATATCACTTCGATGATATAGCAGCATGGAATAGAGTGCCTAAGTAAGATTAATTAGGCATCCCTTGAACTTCAAAGACTGCGTATTAATCATAATAGTTGGGGATAAAACGTGCTTTAGGGATGTTTTTTTTTTTTTTAATTGATCTTTGTTGAAGGAATCTGACCAATTTAAACTGAAGTAGATCACTCATTATCTTGTGAACTGACACATTGACACTGCCATTGATCTCTGCTGCATGTTGCCATGTTTTCATGATGAATTGTTGCGTTTTGTCATTAATGCACTATTCAGATTCTTGGCTAGAAAAAAAGGGAAATTTCGTGGATTAATTACCCAACTTGATATACTCTCCCCCTTTTCATCCATCCTCTCTTTCCACTTGCAAAAGGGCTGTGTATTCTTAGCACACACTCCTACTAAGAGCTTTGCACACTTTCTCTGTTTTACTTGCAAAAAAAGTCTGTGTTCTGAGCTCATTCTCCAAATAAGGACTTGGCTTACTTTGAAGTTGTTGAGCCTTAAGGATATTCCCTTATTTATATAATCAAGTTTTGGTGGCATTTTCCAATCAATGCATTTTTTGGATGCTGGTTCTTCTCTACTCTGTTAGCTAACATTATAAATTGCTGCTGCAGCCTAATGTATGGAGCTGAGGATCCTTCAATTGCAGGGATGGTTCTTGATAGTCCCTTCTCTAATTTGGTTGACTTAATGATGGAACTTGTAGATACTTATAAAGTGCGACTACCAAAGTTTACTGTAAGTGAAGTATTTCTTTTGTAGTTGTAAGGTTCTTGCAAATTTGTATGATTACTTAGTGTTTTACTCTATCAACACCATTGCTTCTCCTCACAAACCGCATAGTCCAAATATAGATTTGTTTTAAAAGAAATTATTGGACACTCATGTCAAATGCCTTCAAATCAAGTGTCCGACACATTATTTTCGTTTAAGATTTCAACAGGACATGACAAATATTCATGTAATCAAATTGAGATTTCTAATATTTAATTTTCTTCTTATAAGATATTCTTTGTTATTGAATTATTTGTTTGCGTTTCTGGAGGTAAACTTTTTCGCAACAATAAGATTGATTTATTCTAATTTGCCGAACATTGTTTGATCATAAAATTTTCACACATATTGTGTGACATTGTCTAATGAGCATTTATTTCTTTCTCTCTCTCTCGTTTTCTAAATTTGTATGCTTCTTTGATAGAGCATGATTTTGTTTTCAATAAATTTCATGTGTTGGTCTCCTTTTTAATTTTTTCCTGGGAAAAGACTAGAGATTTTTCATGTAAATATAGAGAGAGAGAATATGCTTGATGACTAAAGTAGTTAATTTCAAAATAAGGCTAATGCTCTTTAGTTATGCTCAATTGTAATATTTTTTACCAACATGATCAGATACTACATGTCTACTTAATGTTAAAAAGAAAAATTTCAGTATATGTCATATTTTCATGTCTTCAAGTTTACTATGTTCTACTGTTTCTAGAACTGCCCTGGCTCTTATGCATAGTGTCTTTTTTGGGACCATGTATGTGTCCATGCATAATAGGCTCTCTCTCATTGAATCATGGAGGAAGGAGATGAAAAGATGCCGGAAGCCTTGCATATTTAGCATAATTTCCGCTGACTGTTTCTTCTCTCCCATCTTTTGCTTGAACCCTAGTACCGTGGAACAAAATATTGGTTGATGATCTCTAATTTTGAGAGCACAAATATGCAATAGAGCTAATATGATTTTAAAATTTTGATAATTATTTGTATTAGTTGATACAACCATTGTGTTCGATGAAAATATCGGTCTTGGTTACAATCATATCGATATTAAATATATTGTATAATATGTATCGGTATCGGATATAATCAAAAAAATTTTAAAAATTATAAATTGACAAAATTATATTGATTGATATATTGATTAAATATCGGATATATCAAACCATATTGAAAATATCGGTTGATATAATATGATATATCATTGATACAGTAATATATCATGATATTATTGTTGTATTGAGAAATACCAGAATTGTGGGGTCAGATATCGATACATATAGGCCAATATTTTGATCTATAAGATATACTAGACAATGTCACTATTGATGTAAGCATATATCTTTTCCACAATAAAAAGATACATTTCAGGTCACTTGTGTTGTGACAAATATAATATTATAGTAGTATACCATTTTAACTACATAGTGCGTAGATAATAATACAAACCTTTTTAAATTATTACAATTATGTTTTTCCAATAAAATCCTTGCAAATCTAAGTATTAGAACTATATTAATTTAAGAAACTGTAAAGTTTTTGCAACCCAATGTAGTGCTAGACCATATGGGCTTCTAATACGTCTATAAAGCAGGTTCGGACACATTGAGTACGCTCTTTACGTGCATTGTAAATTTCAAAGTTGAATAGAGATATCCTTTGGGGATGAATCCACAAATTATCCCATCAAACAACTAGAATAAATGGATTTAAAGATTTATCTTAGAACCAATTTTAGATTCTTTCTTCCTGATTTATTTGACTCTTTTGTTGCAGTTATTTAGATAGTGAGGTTGAAGACCGTGGTCTTTACTGCAACGTTGGCTCTACAAAAAAATCTTTGCAATATTTGCCACACCCCGCCTATGTAACGCAGCAGTAGTGGCTGTGACAGATATTTTGTTCCATGCTATTATCTAAATGATTTTTATTATATCTAGGTCAAAGTTGAGCAAGGGGGAGTATTAAGCCTTATGTCAAACACTTCAAGTTAAGAGTAGATTGAGATGGGCTAAGACTTGGATCATCTATTAGCCTAATAAAGCAATTGCCCCATTTTTTTGGACTAAACTTGAGTTTGGTGCACAAATTAAAATATCGGCTAATATATATAGCGGTATTGGACCCCTGATACAAATATTTTTCAATACGCGACAATATCATGATATATTGCCGTATCGGCGATATATCGCAATATATAGGCTAATATATATTTAACTAATATATTGATCTATACGTTTATACTAGTTTATGATCTTCAAAATTCTTTTTTCTTCCGATATATTTGATATCAGTATATAGCAACCAATATTTGCCTCATAGGTTCTGATTTACAAAATAATATTTTGTCTAATACATCCAAGATCAATATGTATCACCAGATAGGCCCATACCAATATTTTCATCCATAGTTGTGACTTAATGGATATAGTTTACAAAATTAGGTTATCTTCTCCTCAGGGTTTCTATAATTTTTTTCCCTTTTTTTAAAACGGTAGAACTTGCTAACGCATACCTGGCACAACTGGTTGATCTATAGCAAGTGTTTTTAGTCCAAATTATTTCTAGTTTAAATTCTAAATTAGGTTGGGATCTTTTCCAGTTGGACATTGATCCAGTACTTTTTGGGTTATAATTATCCACTATACTTAGTAACAGGATCCTACCAATTCAACATCCTATGTATTTTCTGTTACAGGTGAAATTTGCAATCCAGTATATGCGTAGAGCTATCCAGAAAAAAGCAAAATTTGACATAATGGAGCTGAATGCTATTAAGGTTATTTGTCCCAACTTCATGCTTTATCTGCGGTTTTGAGACTCTTATCAATTCCAGTTGTACATTCTTGTTCGTCCGCTCATTTGTTTCCTGTTTCTATGTGAAATCTATGTAATTGTTTCAGAGTGAGCATATTAGACTATTAATAATCCATTGTGCATGCTTGAAAGTCCTCATTAATAACCTTTTGATGCTTAAAAGAGCCATTTCTGCCATAAGTAAATAGAACCACCAGCAACACTTGGTAGCATTGGATGAAATATCATTATCGGACCCCACGATACCTATATTTCCTAATACTATGATAAATCGTGATATTTTGCCATATCAACGATACATTGCGATTTATAGATTGGTATTCAAAATATCAGCCAATATGTTGTATACTTTTTGGAATTTCAGCAAATATTTATTTCTTAGGCTCTGATTCGCAGAAAAAAAAATTTTGTCACTCCGTACGTGCAGGACCTATATAAATACTGATACTAGTATTTTAATTTTAGCTCAGTGGTGTAACCACTTGTTCATGTCTTTTTCCCCTTTTTTGGCTTATGCAACTGTAGCTAGTTGTGTGTTTTTTAAAAATGATTTCTTCCCATCATTTTCGAATGGCAGGTGGCAAAATCATGCTTTGTCCCAGTTTTGCTTGGACATGCCATTGATGATGATTTTATACAACCCCACCACTCAGAACGTATATTTGATGCTTATGTGGTAAATTTCTTCTGCACAGATTTTGAATTTTTCTCAATGTTGACTGTTTTTTGCCTGATAAACTGCCACTTCTGTATAAGAAAATCAAGGAAGTAGATGTGATTGTTGGCTACTCATTTTACCGAGAACCGTTATAGCATTCCTATCATCTTGGCTCTCTTGTACACCTAAGGGTTAAGTAGTTAGGAAAAAATAGTGGAAATTGCATTAAATCCTCATAATAGTTATTCCTATCTTCACCATCCATCTCTTGACTTTTAATCTTAGCCTTTGGGGGTGTGTGAGGTAGCCAAGATGGTGGGAAAACCATAGGAGTTCTCCATTTTACCCATTCCAATGACTTGCTATTGTCCTAAGATCTCCCCCCTTCCCATCTTACCTATCCAGAAAAAAAAAAGAAAAAACAAAAACAAGAACTACTACTTCTACATATATAAATATTTCTTGCTTTTTAACCTGTCTATTTTTCTTTTAGAGATTTGCTTATGAAGTTACTGTGTTTCGGATGTGATTTGTTATGCATTTGATTTTGGACAACTGTCTAGGGTTTAGTTCTCCTTCCAAGTCTCAATATCAGGCCTAATTGAGAATAGGGCTAACATGGCAAGAAGGACCGACACCCTCCCGGGACTAAAGTGTCAGTGATGGACACTAACATGTTCCCCAACACGTGTCAAAATTTTTTATTTTACTTAATTTAACATTGATTTGCTCCACCATGCTTAGAATATGTTGGATACTTTTATAATTTAGAAAACTATCGGGGTTCATAATATAAATTGGAGAAAATTGGTGCCATTTTTGAAAATGTTATAGCATAACTTGCTTATATTGGCCCACCATTAACTTATATGTTGTATTTTCTTATGAATTTTTCTTTAAGATGATAAAACAATAAATATGTATTTTTTGTGGTGGTTTATTATAACATAGTGCTGTTTATGAATTATATTCTCGTAATTATAAATAAAATATACATTTTAGTTAACATGCTGTGTTCTCTTTTTTTCAAAAATAGCTGTGTGCATCCGTATCCCGTGTAAGTGTCCATACTCCTTAGCTAAAAAGTAAAGTGTGGTCGAGGAGTTTGAAGGGATTTCTACAGTAGATTTGAAGGTCAAACACTATTGTCATATGGTGAAAAATCAAGGGCTGTGGACGCTATTGTGTGCTAATCATCATTCATGTCAAACACTGAGTAATATTCTTCAATACGTTATTAACAATTCAATACCAAGCCCACCTTTGATTTTACCTCTTGATCCTCGGCTGGTCTGCATCAGCCTTTTGTTTGGACCACGTATGAAATTATAATTATTGGTATTAGTATCGGTCATAATCATATTAGTATTAGATATATTAAACAATGTATATTGATATCAGATGTATTGGAAAGAAAAAAATTTTAAAAATCATTTACTGATAGGGCCATATTGACTGATATAGTAGACAAATATCGGATGATATATTGTGATATATTATTGACACAAGAACATATATCGTGATATTGCTACAGTATTAGGAAATATCAGTATTCGAAATCCTGATACTGATTAGTATAGGCCAATATTTACATCAATGGTTTTGACATGTAATCTGACAGGGAGACAAGAATATCATCAAATTTGATGGGGATCACAACTCTCCACGGCCTCAATTCTACTTTGATTCTATTGCCATATTTTTCAACAATGTTTTGCAACCACCTGATGACGGGTTTTCTGTAACCTATTGGGACTCAATACGTGATTACATTGACAAGGTAAACGGCATTCTGATACCAAAAGATCTTGGTTTTGTTGTCAATGACATTGTCATTGTTCTTCTTTTATGCACAATGGCTGAAAAGAGTTTATTCTTCAATCTTCAGGCTGCTTGCGACGCCGTGCATGGGGTAGGATATGGCAATCCTGTTGCTGCATCAAAAGGCATGACTCAAGAAGCTTGTATGTTTTCGTTTTTCAAACTTGTACTATTTCTTTTCTTCTATTAACCAAGTATTGTTTAATAATCTTTTTCATAGATGGATTAGCTATATGTGTATTTTAAGAAAGATACTTTCAAATGACTACATACAGATCCTAGGTAACTGGATGTTTCTTAGAAATGACTAATGTCTGCTATGGGCGATTTGGATTAGTAATTGAGTGTATAGTAAAGAAAATCTATTATGTAAAACATTAAGTAGCTCTGTTTGAAGGCTTCTTTGTATTATTATAAAACTGACGACATTCTCTGTGGCTTTGATCCAGCAACCACAGGCACCGAAGACGCCATTGAGCAGCTTCGCTCTAGAAGACCAATGAGCAGGATGGAGGTAAGTAATTCTTCGGTAGGGTTCATTTACGTTTGATTTTACAAAGCACTTAGCACGGATGGTTCGCCATCAATGCTACTTCACATTTAACAAGTAATGCCATGGGTTGAAGAATTTAGAATAGTCTAGACTTAAACATATCAGACAATGCAATCAGTATTGGAAATATTAAAAAAAATAAATTTTTAAAAATTATAAGTTGATATGGCCGTATTCGTTAATATATCGCGATACGGAAATATATTATCATATTATTACAGTATTGAAAAATATTGGTATTGAGACCTTGATACCGATACATATTGGCTGATATTTGCATCAATCTACAGTTTTGATGGTTTGATGTCTCATACTTGAATTTTTTTTTTTTTAAATCATGAACCGTATTAGCTGTATTGCCAAAATTTTACCTGTTATTTAGGGTGTCTGCTTCCACTGATCTTGTGTTTGAATCTGCTTAGGTTCCACCTGATATTGTTGCAGGAGATGAACAACATGAGGTGAAGGTATGCATTCCAATTTATGGCTAATCGTATTGTTATTGATTTTTTTTTTTTTTAATTTGCATGCTACCTTTTAATATTTTATATACAAAGTTGACTAAATTTATTCGAGTTCTTCTTATGAATACTAGAAATATTTCTTTTAAACATTGCCTGCATTTGTATGCCTTATAAATGAAAATATCGGTGTCAATATTTGTCACAGCCGTATCAGTATCGATCGTGACCATATTAGTATTGGATATATTAAAAGAATTTTTTTTCTAAAAATTATAAGTGGGCATAATAAAATCGGGCGATAGATTGGCTAAATATTAGGTATGTCAGCCTATATATCGTGATATGGTAAACATATTGTGATATTGTTGTGATTATGCCAGTATAAGGGATTCAATACCTATATATATCAGCTAATATTTTCATCTATAGTATGCCTACTGGACAATTATTGCATAAATTTCAACCACTAGATCCATTTTTTTTCCCGTTGCACAAACACTAGCACCTTGACCAGAATCCCAAGTGATGTTCCTCCACAAGATTTCATGTCTTGGAGTTTCAAAAGTTAGTCACATAGCCTTATTTCTGTAGTGCGGAGATGTTTTGGGGGGTGTTCCCCCTCAAAATAATAATAATAAAATAAAATAAAACTTCTCAGTGAGTAAGATCAGCTTCATTATGTTCCAGCTGGGAAAGGATTATATTATCTAGGGGAGAGAATAGATATTACAAATCCCTCCCCTCTAGTCCACCACCAAAAATTAAAAAAAAAAAACAATCATAATAAGAAAAGGAAAGAGCTAGGAAGAAAGCAAGAAAAATAAAAACACCGAATTGCTGATGTTATGGATTTCACAATTCCTTGTACTTGGTGTATTTGTTTTGTTAAGCTGATTTGTGTATGAGTTCCTTCCATGATAGTAGCTACCTCTTCAGTGAATAACTTTTGATCGAAATGGAAGATTTAGTGAACGACTGTTTTAACCACAAAATAAAAGGGAATTCAGTGCATGAGATTTCTACATCATGGGGTTTGGAAGGGCTTAGTATTCGTAGTTTTATCCTTTGTTGCAGAGGAGATGTTTTAATAGTTTGAACTCATAATTTTGGGGTCACAATAAAACATTGTAGTTCCAGTAATGCTCACACTCTAAAAGGGTTGTTTACTGCATGATTGCTCTCAAATATTGGGGTATAAGGGTCAGATGTACACAGTATTTTCTTAGTGTTATAGAGATTATTTTCGTGGTTTGAACCCTTTTATGTCCCAGTAAAACAACCTTGCAGCTTGGACAAAAGCTCACCCTCTTATATCTGATGCAGGAAGATGGTGATGGGAATGATTCATCTTCGTCGTCTTCAGGAATGATTAGCTTTGAATTATCGAATGATCATCCATATGGCCCTCATGTTTCGGCATCCGTATATGATGAGCGTTACGTAGAATACCCTCTTGATTACTCAGCAGATTTCCCTTGCGATTTGAAGGAAGAAGAAAGGGTAAGTCTACCTAGCCGATTTATGCTCTATGGCATTCCCAATTCCCCTTTAACAATTCTATAGCCTAATAAGTAGTTCTTTTCGCTCTTGTCATGAATGAAAATATCGATACCAATATCGATATTGATATCGATCAATGTCGTATCAGTATTGGCTGTATCAAGCAATACATAACGATATCGAACGTTGTGGGCACAAATTTTTTTTTTTTTGACCGTATCGAAAGTGGGTTTATATTACTAAAAACTGACTATATTTAGTCATCTATTTATCTATCAGAAAAAATTCTAGTCAATTATATCAAATTTAGTCCCGATATCAGTTCAAGTTATTCAAAAATACCCTATGGGATTGTTTGATTTTAGAAAATTTTCAGTGAAATAAAAAAAAATGTAGGAAAAATATTTTCACGTGGAAAATAAAATTCCACAAAATGAATAATTTTACTTAGATTTTTTTGTATATAACTTTTTTCTTTTTATTTTCCAAGCATCTAAACATGTAACAATACTTGTCTAATTTTTTTCCATTCTTATACAGTTTCCTATAATCAAACTAATCATAAAACTTTGATCTATTCATGTTTTTACATTTACAAAATACGTGAATTTAGACTTTCTAAAAGATTTAAGATTTAGTATATTTAAAACATATGTATTCAAAAAAAAAAATGTCAATATATAATGGCCAATATATCACGATATGTTGCCAAGATGGTAACTTATCGGGATTTTTCCAGTAGCAAAAAGTATCAGCATGGATTTCTTGTAGTTATATATAACAGTTCAGCATGGATTTCTTGTAGTTATATATAACAGTTCAGCATGGATTTCTTGTAGTTATATATAACAGTTTGATATTTTCAATGGCGTCTCTTACTGTTCTATCATTGAACTTCCAGATGCTAATGGAAGCGGTAATAAAATCGTTGAAGGATTTGGAAGTGAGGCACTCACAGAGTGAAGAACTGGCATCGTCACTTAAAGCTGAGCCTGATGCCTTTCGGACCAATGAGAACAGTGAACCACCTGATCCGGATTCAACTTCCTGCACAACAGTCAATGGCAAATATGTTGCAACTGTGAACCCACCTTCAGAAACAGGTACTAACCCTTCTGATTCTGCCGGACATGCATTTGAGAGCGCATCATCCAGTGAATTCCGGTGCACGGTTGATAGTTCTGCTGATCGTGATGCATCGGTCTCACAATCGGTCAATTTTGTGAGGCCTGCAGGCATCGACTCCACCGACGGAACAAAAGCCACGCTTACAGTTGAAAAAATTCCTTCAAGCAGTTTCATGGATGGGCTGTTTCGTTGTTGGGATCGCAACTTTTTTCGAAGCAATGACCGGTAGTGACAGAACTAAGCTGTAAAAAGAAAGGCATGGTGTCAGTTGGAAGGAAAGCATGGTTCACTGTTTTCTTTAGAATTGTATTGACGACTTAGATGGTATGATAACATATCTTGTAAAATTTAGTTTGATCCATCTGATAATTTTAATCATCTTAGTCGTTGGGATAGCATTCTTACCATGAAAAATAGGAAAAAAATCTAGAATATAATGGCTTACTAGCTCTGGCTGTGATGATTTAGGTTACTGTATATGGGAAAAGAATTCTGAAGGGGGGGAATGGTAGTTTGAGTGTGACTATTTGGAATCAGGACAGCTTTTTGGATTGAAAGAAACTGGGAATATTTTGATGCGTACAGAAACAGCTGAAGAATTTGGTATTCCAATTTGAATGTCTTCTGCTTTCACCACACTGAAATTTGAATGTATAGTTTTCACCACAAACTCGACTGCCTAATAACAAAATTCAAGTTTGTGATTATGAATTCAATGGTTGAAATTTGTGTGAAATAAAATTGAATATTAAAATACATCATTAAAACAGAAATTGATGCGGGATCCTCAATTTTCTATCACACAATTATAGCTGTTGGGATGACAAGGAAGGTTTTTCTTTCACAGGGTCTTTGAAGTAACATTATGAAGCCTTCTTTCCCAGAATCATAGCTGAATATGAAAATTTGAGTGATTCTTTGGTTAAGAAAATTAAGACGAAGCAGCATTCTACTAAAAGAATCTGAAGGATAAACAGCTATCAAGTTCTTCTCCCAATCAACTGGAGGTACAAAATCATATAATAATGTATTGAAGCGTCAGCATAAAATCAAATCTTCATCGCTAGCTCACAATCTTGAAGCCATTGTTTTCCTGTCAAAAAAGCTGTAGAATTCAGATAAACACGATCAATGCCCAGCAGAAATCTAAATCAGGTCAATACTGATGAAATCAAAATCACATTCCCAAAATGGAAATAAAAACAAAACTAAATAAATTGAACAAGAAAGGCTCAACTCTGCAATTCTATGGGCATTAGACGAAATATGAGTAGTTCTGCAAAGAGCTAAGTGAGAACAATAATGGCAGCCATGGAGATTGACCCAACAACTGAATAAGGGTAAATAACAAACGGGTTGGCTAAATTCTTAAAGTGGGGTCAAAATGAACAAGAGGCTTGATATATATATATATATGTATCAAATTCCAACTGAAATGAGGTAGTGATTAGTATTGATATCCATTTTATCACCCATTTATTCAGAAACCATTTTGATGATGATGTTGCTGCCACCGCAGCCACAAATGCCACCCCACTACTATTGCCCCAGCAGTTATGCATGACTGGGATTCACACAAGCTTATTTATTTATTTTTTACAATTACTTAACTGCCAGCCACTAGAATTAGGTCTCTAAGAACAATGAAGTCCATATTATGGATAAAAGTCAAGGAATCAACAATGCAGTTAATGCATAAGCTGCAAAAAGTCTTTCAAATATATCATAAGTTTAACTTAAAGAAGCACATTATCTACATTCAAACATGGGTAGCAACGTTTGTAATCTTCAGTGAACCGGAAAATCAACCAAGATTTTATGAAATACCCGACTTAGTAATTGGACACATAAAAATGCATCCAACATTCTTCGGGGGACAAGGCATGGATTTCATCTATCATGCTGTGAATCTGGAAAACAAGGTTCTAGCTATGCTGCAAGATCTTAATAGGAACTTACCATATCGATTGTCAGCAAAGAAAATTGGAAATAGTAAATACTGGAAGTTAAGGCAACTGGCATGATTACTTTGAAACAACAGCCTATATAACTGAAATTTGGAATACATAGCAGGCGGTTTATTTTGGGTTTGTGCTTCCAACTATAATATTCCAAACCAAACTAATTTTTTATCCCACTGAAAGCAGTAGGCTACATTAATTATCGTCTCCCAATTTGCTCTTTTATAGATGGCATCCTCAGCTAGCTTTTATGTGTAGGATCGTATGGTTTATTTCAAACTTTTTTTGTGGTCTTCTTCTATCCCTTTCATGAAAAGATAGGTTTTGACTTCATATGAACAAACCACTTCAAACATGTCTCTTATATTTTATCTTCTATAGGTGCCACCCTGACTTCATCACATGAAAAAATCATTGTGTACTCTCTTAGCATGACCACACATCCATCTCAATATTTTCATCTTTACAACCATTTTTATCATGCGGATATTTAACTACCCATAACTCAATAGCGGGCTTAACAGCCACCTTAAAATACTTTTACTTAAGATTGAGTGATCTTCTTTGACCACAAAAAAGTTCTCGCATCACTTCTCCATTTAAACCAAGCTACTTTGATCTTGTTAATAATGACCTCATTGACTGCCCCATCTTTCTAACCCTATCCTTACCTCCCTATCTATCTTTGAACTTGCTTTCCATGTATTTAGTAGTAATGCTATTAATTCCAAAGCATTTCACTTCCAAAGTCTCCATCAAAACTCTCAACTTAGCATTCACATCCTCCTTTGTCTCATCTACCAAAATAGTGTCATCAGTAAAAAATAAAAACAAGCACGGAGGGTCATCATCTTAAATGCTCCTGTAAGGTCAATCATAGCCAAGACAATAGAAACTTAAAGATGATCCTTGGTGCAAGCCAATTATACTAAAAAGAACTTCGGTATCGACCATGTCTATCCTAAAACAAGTCATTGCTCCACTGCACATCTTTCATAATGTGGATGCCTTCCAAGAAAGTCCTTTCTAAAAAAATCATATGTATTCACTAACTCAATAAACACCATATGGACGACTTTCCACAGCCTTTGATTACTCTGTATGAATCCAAATTGGTTTTTTACCACACCCGTTTCTCATTTTAGTCTCCTTCCTATCATCCTTTCATGTAGCTTCCTTGTCTGGGACTAAAAACCTCCGTCGAATTTTTCAGTTTGGCTGAGGTGGCTGGTAAGTCAAATGTGAATCTGAGCAAGATTGACAGAGTAAATCGGGCCAAGCGATTCAGCAGATCTGTGCTCAGGCTTGGTGGTCAAGATGAGGGAGGGGAATGGTTGGGTTGAATGGGTGTGGCATCCATTTGTTCATTGGAGACGAAAAATGTGATTAAACTGTTTCTTAACAGTTCGATTTATAAGTCTTGCCTAACCTAAGTACTAGACTTGAATGAAGTAGCCTGGATTAAAGTCTTATTTGCTTTTAACTTCCTTCCTTTTATAAGTGGGTTTAATTGTGTGTGTGTGGTTAAAAGTAAGTAAACCAAAATCATTTAGGGGCCCTACAAATACATATCTACTCTGGCAAATCTGCCACCCCTAGATACAAGCAGGTTAAATGAGGGCGAGTTTGATATGAGAAAAGTATGGTTAAAGCATGATGAAAAGCACTCTTGGAATAATGGGGCAAAAGACCAATGACTTTGTCGAATGCCACACATATTGGTCCAGATCTAAGAAGTATGGAGACCAGACTTGAGATACAAAGACGCCACAATTCCAACATGCTGACATGCTATTTTTTTAGAAACGATGATACTACAGGCTGAGGACATATAAANATTATCCTACAAACTAAATAATAGAATACTAATTTCTATATTATTCTATTCCAACAACAAAATATGGGAACAGTAATTCCAACTCTATTATCATTCTACTCTATTCCCTAGGAATAATTATTATATTCTCACCTTATTCCATTCCAACAACCAAACGTACCATAAGAGAATATCAAAGGAAGCATCACTATATTAACTTTATTACGTCAATTGAGTTCTTTTATTATCCCAGATCAAGATGTTACTAAGGGCCATTCCAAAAAAGAAACATCATTCTAGCCATTAAATCAAGGAAACTATAGGGTAATAACAACCCTAATAGTCCACACATCATTCAAATCACACCACACCATGTCACATTCATACCAATAGTAATGCACATTAATATACGAACTTCTTAATGATCATACAGATAAGTTTGACAGCCATTAAACTTCTAAACATGGCGTTAATTACTCATCAAATCCAGTAAGCAGTAAAATTTACCTCGTAGAAAGGGAAATTAGACTGACTATATCATAGCACTCCTTTGTCTGACTTTAGCCTTCTCTGCATCAATTATAGACTCAACTAGCCTTACCGCACTCTCGAGCTCCCCCTCCTTATTAACAACCGCATAATCAAACTTCTTAGCATGCTTCACCTCCTCCCGAGCAGTGACAATCCTCACAAGGAGCGCATCAATGGCTTCCGTCTTCCTATCAATCAACCTATTCACCATCGTGTACTCACTTTCTGCTAATATAAATATAAAAACTGCTGAATCCTTAAGAATCCTCCTCAGTGTGGCAGCCCCCTGTATATCAACCCTTAAGACAATATCATAGCCCCTGGCCATGCATTCCCTAATCTGCTGTTTTGGGATTCCCTTGTAATCCCCATACACCAAAGCATGCTCCAACAGCTCATCCCTCTCCACCATTGATAGAAATTCCTCTTTCGACACAAAGTGATAGTCCCTCCCATCGACCTCGCCCGGCCTCATCGGCCGACTTGTAGCAGTCACCACAAAATGTAAATTCTCTCTCACCTCCCTCAACCTCTTAATCACTGCATCCTTGCCCACCCCACTTGGACCACTAATTACTATAATCAATGGATTTGGCTGAGGCACCAAGGGCTCGGAGCTAAAAGAAGAGCCCAAAGAGGCTTCTAGGGCACGGAGCAATTCGCTGCGATCGGCCTTTTCTATGTCCGGTATTGGAACCGCCGCCGGCCGGCCGGCGTCACCCATGCGATTATGATAGTTTGATGAAGAAAATCGAGAGGTTAAAGGATTAGGCCCCGGAATTGTTGATTTGGACAGTTTTCGGTAGCAAATTTCTGATGGGGTGTGACATTTTGTTTGGAAATTGGGAAATTTATTGCCAAAGTGAAATAGGTTGATGTGAGAACGAAGTACAGAGGTGCAGATTCTTCTACCGAGCATCGAATTAGATAGAGAAAATATAAAACTGTCAACAATTATGCTTAGAATGACCGAATATTTGCAGGAGGATCGAAGTGAGCTTATGCAATTAGTAGTACTGCCGAAAATGGAGATTCGCCAGAATTATGGTTCAAAGCAACTGAATATTTTGCTTGGAACTTGCCGATGATAATTTCCAGATTTTTGGTAGGGGTTTCCAGTTTAGGGTTTAAGAAATCATTTTCTCTTGGTTTTTATCATTTCTTTCTCCGAATTTTATTATCATTCTCTCAATATTAAAATTCTTATCCAATGATTATGTTTTATCTTATA